>JAXGGA010006499.1:0-69533 GCA_038373865.1 Uloborus plumipes
ATTGACTTGGCTGGAGTAGAGTTCGAGGTAAGTAGTCCAGATAAAACTACTCAAAGTGAGCAGGCTACATGTTCGGTGTAAGTTGTACTGTTGCACACCATGTACAAGAACTAGCTACGACTTAAATTAGTACAAGTTGTGCATAATCAGCGGATAGTTCTCATTAAAGCATGATCGTCAACTTCAACTATGATTTTGTAAAGACCAAGCTCACATATCAATTTACCTAAAAAATAGAAAGAACAAAAAAGAAGACTATCTGAGCAATCATCCTAACACCGTATGAAAGAAGCATAGCACAGAAAAAGTCATACAAGAATAAGCAAGAAACTGCACGAAACAGTTGTTATTGCAATATTTGTCATAGAGATGAAGCGCAAAACATGATTAAATGCATGAAATGCCATCGGTGAGTGTATCAACACTGCCTAAATGAGACCGAAGCAAAAGAAATTCTATTGCAAATCCTGGAAAAAAGATGTATAGTTCAAATATAAATTATTCTATGATTTCCTGGTACGGTCCAATTTAGGAAGCGCATGGTTCAATTTAGGCGCATATATTCATAAATTGAACTTTTGCAACTTTTTGTAAGATATTTTTTAAAAAATAATTTCTATATTTTTAGAAAATATAAGCTCCTAGGGCGGTTCCTGATTAAATTTAGCTCTCGATGCCCTATTTTGTATTTTTGTTTTGCTTCACATTGAGCGACACAGGCCTCCTGTTCTTAGGGGGTCCAATATAGGCGGTCTTCCCCTATTTCCATTTAAAACATATTTATATTTATTGTAAGATGTCAAAATAGTGTATCTTTTAACTGTTTTCTTACTCTATTTGAAGTGCTCTTTTAGCATAATAAAAACTATTAGTCTTGTAGCACAAAATCATGTTTGCCTTTCTCCTTCCCCTCTAAAAATGAGCTGAATACAGAAAATTATTACTTGATTTAGTTGAAATAGTTTAGGTAATGTGTTATTTTCTTGTCATCTTATAGCTAAATATTGAACAGTGCTTATCAGATTATAAATTTTAAAAATGTAGAAAGCTGTGAAATAACATTTGCTCAAGATTGCAAAGACAATATTGCTACCTCCGAAAACAGTAATTATTTCGAAAATTCTTAAGACAAACGATAATCCGTTTTCTGGACACACCAAGATAGTGCTACAGGAATCTCAAGTATCCTTTATTGGTTTTACGGAACTAATACGTTTACAAATTCCCTTTAATACATCGGGTTTATAAGGATTAAACATAATATGAAAGCTAAGACTTCTTATTTACTTTCTAACTTCTATTTAAGAAAAGTTTTGCAAAGTTATTATATTTAAGAAGCTGAGGGTTTGAATACTTCTAAAATACACATTAATCTATTACAATTTTTGCTTAATAGTTAATAATGTCAAAAAAATATTAAAATATTTTTTTCTGTCGTTGCAGAAGTACCAAAATTTCTGCAATTAAATTCTTAATTTTGATTTACCTTTTAAAGTTTCTCTTTTTGTCCCTTGGTATTGCATCAGTGCCAGGGTAAATTACTGAAGAAATTTGATGTAGTAATTAAGTATATTCCAAAACCTAATTTTCTGAACAGAAATTAAATGTATTTTTATCCCAGTGGAAGTGGCTGAACTAAAGTGTTAACACAGGAAAACTAAAAAAGAAAAGATATGACTCCAAAGTCTGAACAAACGCGTAGTTTTTCAGTATTGATTTAAAAACATTTGTTAAAAAGATTAATAATTCAGTTTTGCAAATGTATTCATTATTATTTAAAATCAGCCTCGTGAAAATGTACCTAGACTTTCAGTTATAATTTAAAAAATAATAATTTAAGAAAATGTACAGAAATGGAACAATAAGGGTAGAAAAAAATAAAACTTTTCTGCTTCCTTATCAGCACAGGCAAGTTTTATTAAAATACACGTAAACTAATTTCTTACATGGCTTGTCTTTTAAAACTTTGTTTTTTCTTTTCTCGAATTGAAACATCGTACTTCCTTTTTTAATTTACGGTAAGATATTCCCGATAAACTCCCAAGACATCGTAGTCTTTTAATAAACGGAAGAATCAAAGTAATATAAGTTGAGGTTTTTCAGAAGGTAAAATTTTGAGAGACGAAATTAAAATATTCTTTCGTTAAACTTTAACGCAAGACAAGAAGTAATATCCTTGAATTGTATGTCACGAAGAAATAATTTTGCGCAGTAGTGAGAGATATCTTGAAATACGGTGTAAGAGAAATATCGTCGATTTTAAACTTAGCAGCAGGAATAGAAAATTTTACATTTTACATTTAAATCTGGTTTTTAAAATTCAATTCTATATTTTTCGAATAAAAAACTAAAATTTTTATTAACCCATTAATGGATAGCGTCCCTTTTTAGGGACGGTCCCAAAAAGTAACTGAATTTCTCCAAAATGAACATTTAAACCAAATAATAGTGTTCAATTAGTACCTTGGTATTGTTTCAATTCGTTATCAACAGATTGCAGCACATAACGATTGTAAAGTGTGTTCTGTAGCAGTTCATTTTGATTATGATCTGAATCAAAAATGACATCGTTCACAATTTCAAGAAAAAAATCTAAGTTTTCAAAGTTATTCCCAGCTTCCCAGTTTATGTTAATTGCTGATTTTATTCCTTCTTATAAATTTTTTTTAAATATTATATCGTGGGCAGAAAAAAAAATTAGTAAAAAAAGTATGTACCCTCTGGGGTCTATCGTGACTTTTAAGGGGCGATTTTTCTTTCCTTAATAAAAAAAAAATTTTTACATGATATTTTTTTATTATTTTTCCTGTCCATTAAACACTGTTTGTAACCAGTATACAAAATATCATTGGGAAAAAAATGTCAGACATTAATGGGTTAATGAGCAATTATCGTAGCAGGTTAAGAATCACAGACGAGAAAATAGTCCTTCCAATTTTCAAAAAGTTCTAAATGTTTATCTAAATTTACGCACAATGCATATAATGTCAAACAATGAGCAAAGATAGTTATTTCCTTCAAAATTTTAATATCATTAATTATTAATAAAAAGGTTGCTGTCAAGTACTAAAACAAATTACTATTGCTTCAACATACTTTTATATCTGGCTGTTACGTCAAAACTGCTGATTAATCGATACAAAAGCAAATATATATTTATTAAACAAGAAGTTCTGTCAAGAACTAAACGAGCTTACTTTCCCGTACATCGACATCGGCATTCTAGCATCTGATCATTATTCTCTTGATCATCTGAGACTAAACATTATGTCAAACATACCTTTTTAGCACTTAAAGCTGATTTCTAAAAGCAAAATATACCCCTCTCATCAGATGAAATAGAGACATAAAAAGTAAATAAATGAATAAATGAAGTTTTGTCGCACCTTTTAAAGAATGTAACTGTTACAGTTCTTCCGTAGAAAAATTCCTCAATCGCTTTCAAAAAAAAAAATTAAAAGAACAAAGTACATCAAAACACATTTTATCAAAGAAAGGAAAAAAAAAACTCGTCCGTCGATAAAATGTCTCGATTTTCACTTTTAAACCGTTGCCAGTTGTTAAATATAAATAAAGAATAAAATGCTCTCGTGAATGAAACACTTTTGTTACAAAAAAAATCGTCTGCCAAAAAAAAAAAAAAAAGTAATAAATAAAATAACACAAATGAATAAATAAACAAAAAACCGTCTGCACAGTCAGTCATTTTTTTCTGAGCCTGCATTTCCGCCATGTTTGTGGAGTCGGAGTCGGAATCAGAGTCCTCACAGAAGATTATTCAGAAAAGTACTTTACAAACATTATTTATCAAAACCATTTTTTTACAAAGTTAGTTTGAAGGAAATCCGACTTTAAGTTCCAGGATCAACATTCAACTTAAATTCCCCGTAGGCGCTAATGTTAAATTTTTTTCTGAACGGTTCAATATTGAACGAAAAATGGTTCAAACCAAAAAGCGAAATAAGGGAATGAACCTCTCCGAGATCTTTCAAACAAAAAAAAGTTTATTCCATTCGGATGGTTCACTCAGAAGTTATTAGGTGGGGAAAGGTTGCTTGAACGGTTCAATGTTGAACGAAAAAATGTTCAAATTGAAAATTTAAATACTGTAATGAAGTATCCTTGCTGAGATCCTTCGAACAAAAAAAAAAGTTTATTTAAATCGGACTGTTCACTCAAAAATTATTAGGGGTGACAGCTTTCTTGAGCGGTACAATGTTAAGCAAAAAATTGTTCAAATCGGAAATGTAAATACGGGAATGAAGTATCCTTGATAAGATCTTTCAAACAAAAAAAAGTTTGTTGAAATCGGACTGTTCACTCAAAAGTTAGCATCGCGGGACAGGTTGTTTGAACGGTTCAAAGTTGAACCAAAAATTGTTCAAATCGAAAAATCAAACATGGGAATGAGTTGTATTCGCCGAAATCTTTCCAACAAAAAAAAAGTTTGTTCAAATCGGAATGTTCATTCAAAAGTTATTAGGGGGGGGGAAAGGTTGCTTGAACGGTTCAATGTTGAACCAAAATTGTTCAAATCGAAAAATCAAGTATGGGAATGAGTTGTAATCGCCGAGATCTATCCAACAAAAAAAAGTTTGTTCAAATCGGAATGTTCATTCAAAAGTTATTAGGGGGGAAAGGTTGCTTGAACGGTTCAATGTTGAACGAAAAATTGTTCAAATCGAAAATGTAGATACAGGAATGAAGTATCCTTGAAAAGGTCTTTCGAACAAAAAAAAGTTTGTTCAAATCGGACTGTAAACTAAAAAGTTAGCATCGCAGGACAGGTTGTTTGAACGGCTCAAAGTTGAACCAAAAATTGTTCAAATCGAAAAATCAAATATGGGAATGAGCTGTACTCGCCGAGATCTTTTCAACAAAAAAAAGTTTGTCCAAATCGGAATATTCATTCAAAAGTTATTAGGGGGGGACAGACAGACAGACCGACCGACAGACCGACAGACCGACACACAAATTCCCCATCTCAATACCCTACTTTCAAATTTTTAATTTTTCGATATTCATTTTACCTTTTTATTTTTTTAACATGGCGATATTTTTTGGACTTGGCGTTTTTTTTTTTTTTTTACTTGGAGATATTTTTTGGACTTGGCGATATTTTTTAGATGCATTAAGCCAATTTTAATACTTTTTTCGTCTTTCTTTTATTTTTAACGGGAAAGTAGGCTAAAAAAGGGCTGTGGACGCAATAAACCCGCAAAATATTTCAAGTACCTTACAGTAAATGTAACGTAAAAGTACTTCGCACGTGTAACAGACTGATATTTAATCTGTAACTTACTGACATTGAATACTTGCTAATCATTTAAAGGGTACGATTTTTAAATATTTGAGTTAAAGAAAAATATTTGAGATAAAAAAAAAAGTTGTAGAAATGAGAATTGATCTTCTTAAGTTTCGAATGTTGAAATTGTTACTAGTGTTAAGGCCCTTTCATACGTGCCTTGAGGCCCCAGGCCTCGAAGTAAACCCTTGATGCACCCTATGAGCAATTCTGATGAGGTATTCCCACGGGAACCCCCCCCCCCCAATTTCATTTAATTTGAATCTGTTTAATAGTGTCTCAAGAACGACCGTACTGCTTAAATGGGTAGGAGGTTAGCCTCAAGGCCAAGCTAAGAAAAATTCGAAGGCGTGCTTCAAGGCACACCTGCAAATTTTCCGTTGTGTGTTCAGAACCTTTTAGAGAATAACTACAAACATCTCACTTTTGTTTCAGTAATTTTACAGATTGCATTTTTTTTCATTTCAAAAGCAGTTACTAATTATACTACTCCTAGAAAATCTATTTACTTATTAAAATTGATTTCGAAAATCAGTAAGCAATGTATACAACACTCTCAATATTTTTGATGGTGCAGCTTATGTGAAACAGTTCTAATGAATTTGTTGCTGAAGAGGAACAAATATTGGAGACTTCTGGTTTCGGTTTATTATTTTCTTCCGATTGATATGGTGCATGTTGCATTGCTGTTTGAGCAATACAAAACTGATCCGATCGTTCGAAGTAAATTGTAATTATCGACAAAAAGCATTTTAATTTTATCGTATAGTTCACCTGTAATGATTTTCTTTTTTGAAAACATAATAAGATATTGCGTGTTTTCCTTTTTTAAGTCCAATCTTATCAATGATAGGCAAAACTAACGAGCTGAAAAAAAAAATGTTGCAGGATACGACTTAATTACATTTGGTGAAAGTTCATAATATTTATAATTAGCTCTTGATGCGGTAGAAAATCTGTAATAAAAATTTGAAGCTGAAAAGAGCAACACCTGTGTAATATTAAAAGCCAAAACTGTTCCTTGAGTACTTGAGAATTAATACTTGAGAAGTATTGCTTCTCGTATGAATAACAGGCTTATTTTAATTATTTTATCAAGTGTTATTTTTTAATTAAATAAGCTTTTTATTATGTTCCAATATTGCGAAATGTTATTCTCAAGATGCAATAATAGAGAAAATATCGCTTCAAAAATAAAAACTTTAAGCTTTTAGGTTTTTGCAATAAAGTACTAAAAATGCACGTCTCAAACACATTCGAAATAAAACTGAAGTATGAAAAATCTGCTTCAAAAGTTTTCGTCATCTAATCCAAAATTAAGAACATAAAAAATATGAGACACGTGAATATTTTTGAATTTTAAATTTAGATGCCTTCGCTCGATTTAAAGCGAATTCTTTTTTGAGCAGTTTTCGAAAAAGCTTTTCAGTATCTCTTTGGCCATTTTATTACAGTAAAAAAAACTTTGCAGTCTTGCACTGTATTAGACTGTGTTGCTCTGGGTTTAAGGTGGGCTACTTTTTAGGTTATAAGCTGTTCTCTATTGCAGATACTTAGCTACTTTATTTATGTAATATGCATTGAATTTTCACACTTTGCATTCCCCCGGTATAATATTGATTTGATGGCCTAAATACAGATGGGTGACAAAATAATACAAACACCTGTGAAATATCAAAAATTGTTTATTTATAGGGAGTCGGACCACCCTTTGACTTAATTACAGACTTAATACGACGTGGGATCGATGCAAAGTCATTGACAACGTTTAAAGGAATATTAAGCCATTCCTCTTGCAAAGCGGCCTCTAATTCTGAAAGATTTGATGGAGGTGGGAATCGGGAACGAAGTTTAGACTTCAAATATTGCCACAAATGTTCAATAATATTTTAGTCCGGACACTGAGGGGGTCAGGCGAGATGCTCAACTTCATTGTTATGCTCTTCGAACCATGTTTGGAAGCACCTGGAGGTGTGGAAAGGGGCGTTGTCGTCTTGAAAAATCGGTCGCTCTTCAGGGAATACAGTCTGTACAAAAGGATGAACATGATCCGCTAGAATACTTAGATAGTAATTAGATTTGATTCTCCCATGCAGACGTACTAGTGGCCCAAGACCACACCAAAAATAATCGTACCCCAAACAATAATGGAGCCACCTCCATGTTTCACAGTTGGTAAGAGGCATTCAGGATCAAACGCTTCTTTGGGTGATCTCCAGACATAAACGCGTCCATTGGTCTGAAATAAAGTGAAGGATGATTCATTGAACCATATTACCTGCTGCCACTGTTGTGGGGACCAGCTTTTGTGACCTCTACACCACTGACGGCGCTTGAAAGCATTGGTTGCTGTCACCAAGGGTTTACAAATTGCCACTCTCACATAAATATTTGCTGCATGATGTTGTCTTTGAACAGTTCTTGTTGAAACGATGTCCTGAAGATGACTGTTTAACACAGGTGACTAATGTTGAGAGACTAATAGCTTCATCTTCACGCTCACTAGGTTTCAGACTTCTGTTGCAGGTGGCGCGGCTGTGCTGCAGGTGTGAAATAAGTCACACTTTTCACATGCGTTCGTATTATTTTGTCACCCATCTGTATATCGATATCTGGAGAGCGATATATCGAGGAATTAAAATTCTGATATAGTCCAGCCTTGTTTCTGTCTCACAACGCAAAAATAGGTTTCATACAACATTAATGGAAAAACAACAAACATAATTTTTAACTTAGTTATTATATAAAGGAAAACCATTTACTAGATCATAAAAGATTTTTGTCTTACTTTTATAAGGACTAGGCACTAGCTTGTTCTTGAAAAAATTAGAGATTTGAATATAAAATTGAATAAGAATGACTCATGAATTTATAGATTTAAGTAACAGGATGCAGATGAATCTTAATGGAAACAGGTATTAGTCCATTTTCGGCCTGAACTGCTCCAAAAAGGGTGGAACTATCGGAGGTTTCTTACTTTTTTCTTTTATTCCGAGCAATGACGAATTGCCATTTATTTACATTTTTGATCAGTGCATAAGTCGTGCCGATACAATTAGTTATTAATAGAATAAATGACTGGGATATTTTTTCAGCGAGAGGGCGGATGTCTGTTCTGTATTGCAGATACTTTGCTACTTTACTTATACAATATGCATTGAATGTCAACCCTTCGCATCCAAATTTGGTATAATATTGATTTGACAACCTAAATATATCAATATCTGGAGAGCGATATATCGCGGAATCATAAATCTGATATCGTTCAGCCTTGTTTTTGTCACACAACGCAAAAATAAGTTATATACTACATCAATGCAAAATCAACAAAAGTACTATTTTTTGCTTTATTATTACAAAAGGGAAACCGTTTACTAAATTATTAAAGATTTTTGTCTTACTTTTTACTAAGAATAGGCCCTAGCTTGTTCTTGAAAAATTTAGAGATTTGAAGAACAAATTCAACAAGAATGATGACTCAAGTTTACAAAAAAAAAGTTTTTATGTTATTTTTAGTAATTGAAGAGCGAAACATTAAATTTTTACTTTCTTACAACTTTAAATTAATTATTCTTATCACAGTTCAAAAAATGTATTTCATTTTACTCCTTCCTTTGATTAAAGTGTAATAATAGGGATTAACTTAGTATGTGCCCTTAAATTATCTTACTCTTCAAGAAAATGATATATATAGCGGACATTTGTATTCTTTTAACATTAATAATAATTTAGATTTATAGCCACAATATCCTGTGCACGATGTATAAACCTCTAAAATGAGTTTTCAAGTAAATGTGACATTCTAATAACCTTCACAGTAATTAAGAGTCTAAACGTGTTTGGAATCCTTGGTCGTTCTTAAACAATGACGGTAATTAATTGATCAAGAAATGTTCAAGTCATTTTTACTGCGAAACATAAGGCTATTGCTGACTTTTGGCTATGACGCTGCAGCATATAAATTTGCAGACTGCACCTTTTAAGTTCATCTAGTGTTTAATTTTCAAATCTAGGGACTTAGTTATTCACCGGGCTGAATGATTTATTGTGCAAATGAATAATTGCTTTCTCTTTCTTTGTCTTGTAAGTAAAAAATATACATTTATGATGGTATAAAAGTAGTGGGAGAATGTGGGAGAAACTGAAATAGCAGGGTGAGGGTAAATTAAATGAAATGGTGTGGTGGTGAAAAATTAGTTCTGCTTTTCGTGAAACCTATTTTAATATTTTAAGTATGCATACTGCTGTTTCGAAAAATATAGCACCATGAATGAATCATCCGAATGAAATTAAATGTGAAGCAAATGTCAGTTATAGACAATTATGCAACGTAGTAAATTTTCAGAACCAACACGCATGCGTGGTGCGATCAGCGCCCTCTAAACTGCTACTGAAAATGTATAGAGAGCTGTAATTGGACGTTGATAACAGCTAATGATTATTTGTTAGTGTCAAACTTTTAAAAAAACCTAATTATGCCATTTCGTGTTCTTGGAAAGAAAGGCAATGTTGCGAAACAGTTTGTTTGGAATGTTATTGCAACTTTTGTAATTTAATTAATTAAAGTCTTTAAAGAAGCCTAAAGTTGTGCACCATCTTAAAAAACTATTTTATTTCCTGATGCTATAAAAATATGTTTTGCTTCGGATAATAATCAGTTAAACTTCTGCATAAATCATATCTGAGTTTTTGACTGTGCATTTTAAAGCTAATCTTCAGAGTCATGCGTGAAAGAAACTTTCTCTTTGTGAACCACTGATGTATGTAAATAACGAACATCATAAAAGAAGAGTGTCATAA
This sequence comes from Uloborus plumipes, assembly GCA_038373865.1. NCBI lineage: Eukaryota > Metazoa > Arthropoda > Arachnida > Araneae > Uloboridae > Uloborus > Uloborus plumipes. Next base: position 10,106 of record JAXGGA010006499.1, read on the forward strand.
ATATTTTTGTACCAAAACTTTCCCTGCTTTTATGCCATCATAAATTATGTTTTAGTGTTCTTTGATAGATGTACAACCGAACAGCACAAACCGTTTTAGGAAAGTTCTACTAATGAATAGCTTGACCTACTCAAGGAAATGAAAACTACTTTGTTGGAGCAGCTTTTTGCTATTGTATGAGCAAATATAAAGTGTTCATTGTTACTCGCATTCAGCGAAATCGTTACAACTTTGTTTATTTCATTGTTAAATGCTTTTTCTACTGGTTGTGTATATAAACGGTTATAATATATATATATATATGTAATATATATAATATATATAATATATAATATATATATAGTATATAGTATATATATATATAGTCATACGTTATATTATACCCCAATTTGTTTAGGTATCTGAAACTATATTTTGAATAATGTGTATTGTTAGAAGTATGTGCTATGTATTCATTATTGAGTTTAGATCAGTGGTACCTAAACTTGTTTTTCCTTGGACCCCTTGTCACGCTTTCCAATTTCTAGTGTACCCCCGTACTAGAAGTCGCTCCAAAACTAGTCAGGCACTGTAATAATTTAACTCTAGAGCTCCAAAATCGCGAATTAGATAGTCAATTTCCATTATAAATATTCGAAAACAATAGGATGAAAGCAAGATATATGATAATATAAAGAGATAAAACCAAAATTTAGTCAATAGTATGAGAGCTGCTTTTTAATATTTGATTTTTTAAACAACCATTAAGACTTCTTTAAACGGCCCCGTAACTTCAATAAAATATTTAGTGTGTGGACAGTTCATTACGAGCGCAGGAAAAAAAAAACTAACAAATTCAAATTAAGAAGAAAATGAAGACGAAACTTATTATTTTTTTCATCGCTTTCATAATAGTAATGAGCATAAAACGTAAAGCCAGCTATAAGTTTGCGATGATGCTACATGAAATAAGTGTACACAGGAAAAAAGGACTTTTCAGTAAAAGAGGTGAATGTGGGGTATTCAATCACAGCCAAATTTTTTTAATATTTGGCTTCTTGAATTTCTGTGAGGAACGTAACATTAAATCTCTCCGATGAGTGACTGTTTATTGTTTGTGTAAGTAACTTGGTGATTGAACTTGAAGATTTCGGCCCCCCCCCCCCCCCCCCCCCCCCCCGTCGTAAGATAATGTAAAAGATAAAAGCGTACAAAAATTGTCTTGGGATTCCATAAGATTTCGTAATTTACAGATATGTCCCTATGAAGCTAGAAATGAGCAATATCTGGTTTCCATGTGATCACATTTTCTTTTTACCCGATACCTTTTGCATCCGAAAACTCTAAATCAGTGCCAAACAGTTTAAAAATAAATTAATAAAAACTTTTAGAAGCATGATTCTTTGGGAAACCAAGGTAAGTTCAATGTGAAAAGTTACTAAAGTTCTCATCATATTCTGCACACAATTTCACAAATAATTTAGCATATACAGTGAAATCTGTGTATAACGATACTCGAGGGACCGAGAAAAAATATCGTTATAGACAGATTATCATTATAGACAGTTTGAGCAAACAGCTCAAACTGTTGGCTGGGACCAAACCAAAATATCGTAATAGGCAGGTTTATCGTTATGTACAGTATCGTTATACACAGGTTTCACTGTATAGCATTTTTTATAAATTGTACCGATTGATGTAAGCTGTTGCTCAGATATTTTTGACTAAATGATTCTGGCTCGTGGACCCCTTATTTGCATCTCATAGACCCCCAACTTTTTCGTTCATTTACATGGACCCCTTTCAAAGTTGGGGGGACCCCTAGGGGTCCCTGTGGACCACTTTGAAAACCACTGGTTTAAATTAACATGCAATATTGCAATATACCAGCAGCCCAGTTATGCCACCCAGAGATTACAATTTGTCCTAATTTAGATTCATCAGTCGAAATTAAAAATGAATGAGCTAGTGGCAAATGCCATTTCAATGAAGTTGGAATTGCCAACATACTGGTATATAAAGTAAATTTAGAACCCCTGCGAGAGATTGGGTATGGTTTAACTCGTGAATTGAAAAGAAAGATTGGGTTCGAAGCAGTAAGTGACAGATGTGAAGCTAATGCAGAACTACAAGAAATATACGGATAGCCCAATTATGCCATTACATGACAACTGCCTTTAGCTCAGTTATTGCCTATTCCAGACTGATGCGTCCAAGTTTGGACAAAACTACAGTCTCTGGACGGTATTACTGTGTAGCGTCTAAACAGAAGGACCGACTTTGCTATTTTTTTTGGAAGGAGAGTTGATCACAAATGTGTGCTTAGTGTTCGTATGACAATAATTAACAAAGATATTAATTATAAACCTAGCAAATTAGCGATTTGTGCTGTTCGGCGGTGGATAATTGTTCGCTGCTAATTGAAACACTCTAACGTTAAAAAAACTTCTGCTAAAAGTAAGAGCGCTTTTTTCGCTTCTGATGGAATTTGTTTGAAACTTTCATATTATATGGAACTCAAATTATAAACTTTTATAGCAGACATTAAATGCAACTAAGTGTTTATTTACATGATTGGTAACTGATGGCCTTGTTTACCAATTAAGAAATACAGCTCAATGATTTTTTTCTGTTGCCAGTTTCTATTTGTCAAAAGAAAAATACTTGTAATTAATTTTAGTCTAGTTGTTTTGAAAGAGTTTCAGTTTTCATTCTCGGTTCTGCTTTTGTGACTAGCACATGTGATTATCTTTCATTTTCTATGTTTCTCATGTCCTCTTGAAACCGAAAAATTATATTTAAATTTCAAATGCGTTATGACCAGTGCATTTCATCATAATATAACTGTAGATACCAGAGTCTGGCGGTTTTTAAATTATTAATTTTATCTTATTACTTGTATTATCAATATTATATATTTTCTTAAACAAATATTCTATAGCACTCAGACGAATGAAAGAACTATTAGTGTCATCATTCTTGAAACCAGTAGTATATTTTTAAATGAAAGTAGCTTTTAAACAGATGCTAGAGGTAAAATCAATAAAATAACTGCAACATTATAAAACCGACAGCATGATAAAACACTTCTTAGCATAATAAAATCTGACAGACATTCCTTCACCCATCACCTATTCATGTTTTAAAACGATAACCTAATCATCTACAAATCAGCTAATGGCGTCGGGAACGCGATGGAAGGGAAATGATGGCGTTGCCAAATCTGAACAACAACCTGATAATTTCATTAACTAATTGTAATAAGGCTTAAATCTACTTTATGATGCCAAGTCTTTCAAAAAGTTATGACTAGCGACAATTCCACGAAGCGGCCATAAATCTTTTTTCGTTATGTTTGTGGAGGAAAGGAGATATAATGAAGGGGGATTTATGATCAAAGCTACAAATGATGTGCGTTTAGTTTTCGACTTGTTCTTTTACTACGTATAAAGTTGTTTTCGTGACAAGTGTTTCCTTTTCATATGGAACATGAATAGCTCTTATTTCCTTCTATGTGCCGCAACGAAGTCGTTCAAAGGGAGATTTATATATATCAGAAATTTGAGGATAATTATTAACCTTAGAATGAGAATGCGTTTTTGGTGTTAAATAATTATCCATTAGGTTGCAGATTATCTGGATCTTATGAAATAAATTTATAAAATGCACTGCAAAAAATTGCTGTTTTTACAGAATCATATTGTATACAGAGGTCCCAGTTTAAAACTGTAAAATGCACAACAATGAAATAAATAAGTAAATAAGTAAGTTTACAGTTTATCACCATAAAATTAACAGTATTATACTGTAAACACAACAGTATAATGCCTTTAACAGAGGTTCCAGTTTAAAACTTTAAAACGCACGGTAATGAACTGTTAAATTAGCAATTTTACAGTTTATTACTGTAAAATTAGCAATTTCACAGTTTATTGCTGTAAAATTAGCTGTATTGTTCTGTAAAAACAACATTTGTTTTTGCATTACGGCATTATTGAAAAATTAAAGCTTCATACCAGTAAGTAGAACGCTGTAAAAGAAAGAAAAAAAGGAAAAAAAAAGAAAATGCACTCTAATTTTTTTTTCCAAGTTTGTGTCAAAAACTAGAAAGGAAGAAAACTTTTATGAAAATATTCAATGACGCAACTAAATTTCCTTTATGCCATAACTACAGAAAATAATTTTAAATAACTGTTTTTGCCTGATTTATTAAATTGTTTTTTTTTTCTGTCAAATCAAGTAGAAAAATTGACAACATTAAAGGTTTGCAAAAGAAGTTATTGCTACAGCCAACAACGATTCTAGGCTGTAACTTAGGTAATCATAATTTCTGTTATCAGAGAAAAATTAAACAAAAGCAAATACATTTTTCTTCACTGAAAAATTATCCTCGAATTTTAAAATAACTGCGTTGCAACAAGCTTGAGAGCTCTCAGTTTTTAAATAGCTATACGGAAATCACATTGTACTTTTTTTTTGCTGAATGCACATTGTTTCGTGAAAAATCTAACAGAATTTGTAATCATTCTTTTGATAACAATCCTCTGAAAAAACAACGATATTTTAATAGAAATATTTCTTTGAATAGATAATGCAATAACAATCTCAGTTTTTCTTTTCTAATCCACAAGGAAAAAGACGAAAAAAGGATTCCCTTTCTTTATTAAAATGCAGCAGATGTTGAATTAAAATTAATAATTTAAAAAAAATACAAAATTCCCTAAAGTTTTAATTTGTAAGTAAAAAAACGCGCTTCAGTATTATTTCATAAAGCAGAAGAATATATCTTTTGGAATGTTTCTATCATATTAGTTTTATTTTCCAAGACGTTTATGACATGGGAAAGCTTAAATAGCGTTTTTTAAAGACCAATAGAGGGGCAACTGACCCTCCCTCTGACCCCTCTAAATGACGGGCCTGCTCAGCATACCTAAAGACGTGCAAATCCAGCAAAATTCAAAAATGTTTACGAATTCAACACTTTATTCTGTATATTAGATATAGAAGAAAGTTTTAAAAAAATAATAAATATATGTGTATAAAAATATATACCTTTCTGTTTTTTTTCCACTTTTCATCATTTGATTAACTGAAATTATAAGATAGAATTAAAGGAGGATAGAAAAAGAAAAGGGAACAGTTAAGAGTTTTTAACTCTTTTTATGGAAGTAAAGAAAAAGAAAAATAATTAAATGTAATTATCTTATAATCAGTGAGCAAAAAGGCTTGGACATTTCACGCTCTTATTATTTAAAGTTGCTTTATGCATTGTGTTCCTACTCAGAAGTTACTTAACCGTGTTGTAACAAGCCTTAATTTTCGTAAAAAGGCAAAATACTTTCTTTGTCAGAGTTCAAAAAGTGCTGATGAAATAAGCACAGCATTGTTTGTTATTTTTTTACGGACGTTAGTGCTTGAAGTATTCTTCTTTTCTACTTAACGAAAACAAAACCTTTTTTTTTTCAGACCTCAGTTATTATATGATTAGGAATTCGTATTGTTTAACAAATTACGCAACACAATTTTGCCTCAATGCACAGCATGTTGCCTCTGAGTCCTGTTTTCAGCATTTAAATAAAAAAGAAAACAGTGGCAAGAAATAAAATAATTTTCTGAAATTTTAATGGTTAATGTTCAATACAGCTTTTTAAAAAATATTGATCTAATACGCGACCAACTGGTTACGCTCAATTTATTAGCGATGACATTCTTCTATTTATACGAGATTTTTTTGTGATAGGCATCATGGTTACTAAAATATTTGGTCAATCGCCATATTGTGAAGGTTCCGTTTTTGATAATTAACATCTAAAATTTCCTCTGTTCAGATTCCCGATACTTGCATTATTACAAGCATATGAACTGTATTTTGTAAAATGTACAAAAATAATAATAAAAAAAAAAAAAACCGTAACTCTTCAGACAAAAGCATCATCTAGCACAAAACATTAACTCCATTAGCGTTTCCTTCCTCTTGGGCGTTGTTCTGGAGGTTTGTGTGAGTCTGCCAGTGTGTGTGTAAGTGTGTGATAGAGGCAGTTGAGTATGTGGTGTGTGCAGAGTTATATTCAAGGGGAGAGAGAGTCATGGGGGTCATGATTCATCTACAATATTATTCATCCACTGTGGTCATATACTTAATGCATAAAACAAAACGGTTGCGATAATCTGTTTTATTCATCATTATTTTGTGTTTAGTTATTTTTGAAAAACTATTTAGTTTCATTTTCCATTAAATTAATTAGTAACACTTATGCCCAATTAAGTGCATTTTTCCTGACCTTTTCGGTGCTTTTTAATGCGGACTCAAAAGCAATGTTTCGGGCTTAACATCCTACATTCGTCGACATAATTTAATAAATATTGGGCTGTGTCTACTCCTTGATATGTGTTCTTGTGTGAGTGCGTTTTCTGAACAAACATTTTTTGGACAAAAAAAAGTTTTAAAATGTAAAATCTGATTAAGTTGAGTCCGGAAAAAAAGACGAATGCTGCCCGCAAACGATTTATATCCATGAAAACTTTTAATAACGATGTTAAATAACAAGCTGCAGTTATTCTTATCGAATAGGTAATTTAAAAAATCGTAGCTACAAAAAATATGAGTTCCAACAACTCTTCTTATTTTGGTTAAACCTTGAAAAGAACCGTTTTTTAAACTATCTCATTGATTCAGGTTGTTGGCCGTCTTATACGTTTTGCAATGAAAAAAATGATAAAATTGCAATTACGAAATTGGTTGGAATTGAGCTATCTACTTTTGCAGCTATAAGCTTCAAATATAAGTAGTTCGTCTACGACTATTCTAAAGATAATGCATAGCAATAATCTAGTATTATTCTTGCAAAAGTCTGCTTCAATAGAAGCGATCTCAATAAATGGCATCAACAGGGTCACATCAAGTCATTAGTTTCAAAGCAATCCTGAACAAAATACGTCTATGATGATGATTTGCCGCATTTCCCTTACTGCTTGCTAGGCATTCTATTCAAGGCAAACGTCACTTCAAATTATATGCTGCTCTTAAAATAATACCCCACCAATTGCATTTAAAACATTAACTTTAAAGTCTTATTGCTGACCAGCTGTTTGCTGTTTAAACTAAAACCCAATTTAATATTATCATTATGCTAATAAAAATAATGAAAAACTAGTATAGCTGTAATATAAAGCTGGAAATTAATTGCTTTCACTTAAAAAATAACTAATTTAAAGATCAAAAATCAAGATATCATCAAAAAGGTTTCATTTATTGCTTACTAAGATAAGAACGGTCTTTTAAAACTCAAATTAATTTTTATTGTTGAGGATGTGACATTTGTGAATTTTCGAATAGGAATCTTTTTTTCTGACACATAGATAAGTCTTCACGACAAAAAACAACCTAGTGGTCCCTATGGACAAATTTGAATACCATCTTTTTCCGAAGTTTTTTATTACCTGGATAGAGGGATGCACCGATTAATCGGCCATACTCAGCTACTGTACCGATGATTAATAGTCGTCAAAATTTTGCCGCATAATCAGCGGAAAAAACATTTTTTAATATTATTTTTTAATGTGTACTTTCACCAAGAAACTATGATAAACAATTTTATTAAGAGTAAAAAAATGTTATTTCCTACAATCCTTACTGCATAACATGCAGTATGAAAGTGAACAGAGGAAAAAAAATAAAAGCAAATAGTTGATACTGTCGTGTATCCAAGTGTAAGAAGCAGAGGCAGTGGACTAGGATGGTGAATGCTAAGAACATATTTATTAAGAACAAGTAAACGGTAAGAACATAAACGAGGTTAAAAGCACAAGATAAAATATGACTAGATGACTAGAGACATAGTGACTACCAACAGCCGAGCTGCAAGGTGAATTACCAGGAGAACTACTAGGAGCACTGCACGTGCAACATTTTATACGCTGGTATGACGTCATCTGCTCGATCCAATGGTACACTTACTTTACTTCAATCTTCCAAGTACGGAAGGTTTAATATTGTGGCTCAACACCCCCTCTCAATAATAAACCCGTAAAATTCAAAAGCATCAATAAAACACACATTAAAAATAATCAATAAAACATCCATATAATATACAAGTAAAAATCAAAAGATAATACATTTTTCACATTTAATAAATTCAAACATTTGTAATGCTTTGGAGCAGGAAGTGGCTTTGTAAATATATCTGCAATCATAACTGACGTAGGGATATGTTCTAGAGAAATACTTTTATTATTTATTAAAGTGTCTCTAATAAAGTGGTGCCTAATATCAATGTGTTTAGTGCGACTATGATATAAAGAAGATTCTGCTAATTTTAGAGCTCCAAGATTATCAACATAAATTTTAATTTTCGATAAATCCATTAATCCTAATTCGTTTAGTAATTGTTGAAGATATAACGCTTCTTTACATCCATCGGACAAACTCATGTACTCGGCTTCAGTACTGCTTAAAGCTACAGTTTTTTGCTTTTTCGATTCCCAAGAAATAGTACCATTACATAACATAAAACAAAATCCAGAGTATGACCGCCTATCTTCAGCATCATTACCCCAATCTGAATCAGTATAACCAAACGTATGAAAATCATTTCCATTAAAAACTAAGCCGTAATTAATAGTTTTCTTTAAGTACCTTAAAATTCGTTTAGCTGCATTCCAATGTGTTTTATCGTAATTAGTTAAAAATTGACTTAATTTGCTAACGCAATAAGAAATATCGGGCCTAGTACATACAGCCAAGTAATTTAAACTTCCAATTAATTCTCGATAAGGTAACGATTCATCAAGAATTTTAGCTTTAACTAACTTAATACCGACTTCCATGGGAGTACTAGCATTATTACAATCAGTCATATTAAATCTATCTAGTAATTGTTTTATATAGTTTTGTTGACACAATGTAATCACACCCTTAGCATTTTTGAATTCTATCCCTAAACAGCGATTTGCTTCTCCAATATATTTTACATTTAAAGAGGCACTAAGGTGTTTATGTAATTTCTGAACAATGTCTGAATCTTCACTGATAAGCAAAAAATCATCGACATAAACACTTAAAATTGTTAAAAAACCATTTTTTCGCATATAAAAAAGACATAGATCACTCACCGTATTTAAAAATTTGAAATTTGTTAAAATTTGTTTTAATTTAAAATACCAACAACGACCACTTTGTTTTAATCCATACAAGGACTTTTTTAGCAAGCAAGTTTTCTTCCCGTTATCAATATCATTAAGCATTTGTTTCACTTTGTTATACAACACAGTATCAGATGCATTTTCCATTAAAAATTTCAAACCAACTTCAAAATGTTTGGGAATTTTCATGTACACAGTTTCATCCAAAATACCATTTAAATAAGCAGTTGTAATACCAAATTGATGAATTTTTACTTTTAATTTTGATGCTAATGAAACCAATAATCTTACAGAACTTAATCTAGAAACTGGAGAGTACGTCTGATTTTGAAAATAATTTATGTCGGGAACTTGAGAGAATCCCTGAGCAATTAATCTGACCTTTTCTGCACATTATTAACACCATTATGTTTGTTTTTCAAAATAAATCTACTACCAATTATGCCGCCGACAGAGCAAACACTCGCTGGTTTTTCTACAAGATCAAATGTGTCATTTTCAATTATACTTTTGACTTCAGAAGCAATAGCTTCGATCCAGAGATTGGATTCAGCAGAATTTAGAGCTTGGTCCAGCGGTATTTCCTCAGTCGCAAGCATACAACATAAGGAAGATTCTTCAAAATCATTATCAGTACTTTCAGTAACACAAGGATCATTTTGAACAGGCATAGTTTGATAAAATTTTCTAGGTCTACCGGGATTTCCAGTTCTGACAATTTTTGGTCGCCCTGGGGCGCGTTTTAACACAGGATTATCTACATTTAAGTTATCATTAGGACTATCATCCAAATTTTCCACAGAATTTACTGGCGGTGAAAAAATAAAAGTTTTAGTATCTTTATCAGACTTCAGCACATCTTCCCCATAAGGGTCAAGATTTACGTATTCGCGATTGGGAACAAGGTATTTATTTTCCAAGAATTTTACACTACGAGTAATTTCAACAGAATTCTTATCAGCAAGATAAACTCTGTACGCCTTACTTTGTTCATCATATCCCAAAAATATACCTTTTAGCCCTCGCCGATCAAATTTTCCTTTATTTTTCGAGTTATTCCATACATATGCCTCACAGCCAAAAACTTTGAAATACCCAACATTAGGTTCTCTATTAAACCAAAGACTATAAGGGGTTTTACCATTTAAAGATTTCGACGGCGTTCTATTCTTAACATGGTTTGCTGTTGCTAAGGCTTCAGCCCAAAAACGAACAGGCAAACCGGACTGAATTAGTAAACATCTCGCAATATCCAAAAGGGTTCTGTTCTTCCTTTCGCTTTTCCCATTCTGTTCTGGGGTATTTTTCACAGTTAATCTACGGGAAATGCCTAATTCCTTTAAAAAATCATTAAAATAATTACCAAAATATTCCCCGCCCCTATCAGATTGAATAAATTTAATTTTGTTTCCTGATTGCCTTTCTAACAGACTTTTAACTTCGCGAAAAGCATCAAATGCATCACTTTTATGTTTTAAAAATCTTACTTCTGTCCAGTTAGAACTTTCATCAGTAAATGTTACAAAATAAGATGCACCTCCAATAGATTTCGTAGATATAGGTCCACAGACATCGGAATGAATAATTTCGCACGGAACTTTACTGTTAGTATGAGTATTTGGAAAGCTTGACCTACACAGTTTACCTTTAATACATACATCACAATTAAAATCTTTAGGCACAGGAGGCAGTTCTTTTAAGTCACGAAACGCAGAATTCAAAGTTCCTTTCTGTAGGTCAACAGCTGATGCATGTCCAAATCTAAAATGAAGTTTTACAAAGTCATACTTATCTCTTGAATCCAAGGAACAACTTGCTAGCGATGACGTATTTTCTTCCAATGCAGACACATCCGATTTAAAACTGGGCTTTTTCTTCTCGCAAGAATTCAAGTCCAAGGCAGTTGATTCAGCAGGCGAAAAGGAGGGGCTTTCTTTAACTTGCGTTTTCCGTGAATTCAATATTTCCAAGCAATACAGGTTTTCTCTTCTCTTCCCGATTATTTTATCATTTCTCTTGTTTTGAAGAATTACATTGGTTTTGTTGAAGGTAACGGTATATCCCTTGTCGCATATTTTTGCTATCGAAAGAAGATTGTTGCGTAGCTCAGGCACAAACATCGCGTCGCGAATAGTTAATTCCTCCATCTGGTTATTCATTCTTGTAATGATTTTCGCGTCGCCAACGCCTTCAATTCCAGTAGAGCTTTTATCCGCAAGGTTTAAATTTTTCACAGGAGTGTCTTTCAATGAAGCAAAAAGCGATCTGTTTGAAAGAAAATGGTTTGAAGATCCGCTATCCAAGATGAACACATTAGAAGTCTTACTTCGCACATCGTACACGGAATCACATTCGATGTTCGAACAACTTTTGGGTTATGCTGAGTGGTCTGGGGGCACATTCTGTTGGTATGTCCTCTTTGTTTACAGTTCCAGCACACAATATCTCTATTGTTGTTTCCTTGCTCATTCGTGCGTCCCTGCTGAGGGTATCTTCGAGCTTGATTAAAATGATTGTTCTTAAAATTTGGTTTTCGATTAAAATTGTTTCTTCTCTTCACATTTGCAAAATACGCACCCGAAACGTCACTGCTATTCTTTTCATTCGTTCGCGCGTTGAATTCTTCGGTTATCTTGATTTTTAAAGTCTCCGGTTTCGGCAGCTCATCTCTAGTCTCAATTGCAACCCGAAAATTTTCAAAACTGCTCGGTAAGCTATATAGTAGCATAATAGTAAGGAGTTCATCATCAATAGGTATTTCCAAGTCTTGCAGCTGGTCAACCAAGTTGAAGAATTCGCGCAGATGATTTCTTACATCGTTTTCACCTTCCTTCATCTTTAAGTGTAACAGTGACTTCAAAAGTATAACCTTTCTGGTAGGCCCAGTGGATTTATAAATCTGTGAAAGCTTGCTCCAAATTTCTTTTGCCGTGGGGCATTTCTTGATCTGTTTTAGTTCCACTGGTTGGATGCATAAGATTATATCAGCCATAGCCTTTTGGTCGCCGGCATTCCACTTTGAAGATTCATCAACGTCGGTTCCTTCGGGTGGGTTATCAACTATGTACTTACAATTTTCATTTTTAATCAGCATGGCCTTCATTTGGATAGTCCACGTTTCATAATTTGATTTATTTAAAAATTCCATCTTGTAAACTGACACACCCGCGGCCATCTTGACGAGAGTTCGCTGGAGTAAAAAGCTATCAAAAATTAAAAAAGTTCCAATTAAAACTGCATTCACCACTGCCCCTTGAAGCGCATGCCCATAACCTGTCGTGTATCCAAGTGTAAGAAGCAGAGACAGTGGACTAGGATGGTGAATGCTAAGAACATATTTATTAAGAACAAGTAAACGGTAAAAACATAAACGAGGTTAAAAGCACAAGATAAAACATGACTACCAACAGCCGAGCTGCAAGGTGAATTACCAAGTAAACTACTAGGAGCACTGCAGGTGCAACATTTTATTCGCTGGTATGACGTCATCTGCTCGATCCAATGGTACGCTTCACTTTACTTCAATCTTCCAAGTACGGAAGGTTTAATATTGTGGCTCAACAGATACTGTGCATAAAACTGAATGGAACTAAAAAAGATAACCCTCACGGCTAATATTCAAATGATACTATTAAAAAAACTATAACTAATACTATTAAACTGATACTATTAAAATGATACTATTAAATTGGAATGCAAAAACATGAGTTTTTTATCTTGTTTATAATCAGTCAAATTTTGCCGATCAATGGGCGAAAAAAATGTTTTGAATAAAATTAATTTCAGTATGCCTTGAACACGAAATTACGATGAATAAATTAATAAACAAAAAATAAATACTTTTCTGCAGAGATAACTATAACATGTAGTACGAAAGTGTAGTGAGTAATAATAAAACAAATAATTTTAAGAATGACATACAAAAAAAAATCCTCTCAGTTATTATAAATTCTTTAATAAATTAATTTTTCTGTTTGAATAAATACGAGTATACTCATATGAAGACAATGTTGCAATATTTTTAATGTGTCTATACCTTTCTCTTTAGCATAGTTTTCTTTTAGATAACTACTTATTTGCAAAAAATAAAAGTCATGAATTCAATGGCTACTTATAATTGAACAATAAATTTCAATTATAAGCACTCCTAAATTAGAGTGCTCACCACGTCCACTCCCCCAACTCTATTTTTTTTTCAATTTTCATATCCAGTGAATTGAAGTAATTTAATTAACAATGATATGAAAATTGGTTCAAAGTAATATGATAAAATTTTGAAACTATTTTGGGAAAGTTAGAAACTTGGAAAAGAGATAAAACTTCGCTTGGAAATAAATTAGTAACAATTTCTAAACTCTGAATCGAAAGGAAAGAATAAAAAATAATGGTGAAATTGGCAAGGTTAAAAATATCATCCTGACCATTAATCGTCTCAGCCGATTAATCGGTAATCGGCAATCGGCCAAATTGCTTATCGGTGCATCCCTACAACTGGAGAAGGTCAACTGCCGACTACTTTGGTTAGTCGATTTTTTATGCAGGGATATGTAATTTGAACTGCAGTAGAATTGGAGCTTGAATTATCTGGTAGGGTCATCATTCTGAAGAAAAAAAATTCTGGAATCTTTCTTAACACTTTCTGTAATAGGTGTTAAAGGGTACTGAAATATTTAAAAATGAATTTAGTCTTTTACTTCAGTAATATTTAAGTTATGTTGTATGATCCAACTAGCTATAGCGTTGGTTAACGAAGAAGCTGTCACATATAGAGAAAAATACAACATTAAGGAGGTACAAATAAGCAGGGATACTGCAGACACGTGTTTCAGCGTTACAAGGAACGCCTTTTTCAATGCAAAAACATTTTGAGCTTATGGATGCACAGACATCCTACAAATGCTGTCACATATTTGCAACTAGGTACGAAGAAAGCTAGGAACGTATTGTTAACTCAATAACTACAAGATTTTTACCACATCAATAAAATCTTAAAATTGTTTCTTAAACTATCTTGTGCAACACAAACAATTTGAATTCTAAGGACACCATTACTAGAATTTTGGGCACTGCAGATAAACCAGGTGTGTGGTAACAGTAAAAATCTCATATGCTTTTTTATGTCTTGAAATTTTTCTTAAAAATCAGTACAAGTCGTAATACATACTATGTATGAACATTGAACAATCAACTACAATAATTTATACTTTTTTCTACATGGGAAGGTTTTTTTTTTTTTTTTTTTGTAATTGAAACATAAATTTTACTGTAACATACAAGCGAGTATATAGATGGTTACATTCAAGCTGCAGTGTGATGCAACAAGTCTCAAAGTTTTCTTAACCACAAAATATATGCTTTTTCTAAAATTTCAGCTTTTCGATATTTTTAAAACACAATTCCTCGAAACAATATTTAAATATAGTGCTGATTTGTTTTCAAAAATATGGATAAAGTAGAGGAAAACGGAAACCTTTTTCTAATAGAATAAACCGTCAGCTTTGTAAACTCTGTCATTCTTATTATTTAAAAAACAAATTAAGGTTTACTGCATTTTTATTTGACAGTTAATTAAGCACTTGGTTAGGGATTAGATTTAAGCAAAAGTACGCTGCATTAATTGAGAAAAAAGACGTCATTTAGAAATGTCGTATAAAAAATAGCGGGGACGTTTTAAACGTTTTCACCCTATTTTCTTTAAAACGTCAAAAAATAAGAATCAAGCAAAAATTTTAGAAAGCGAACTTTCGTATAAAATATCAACTCATTTTTTTTCTTTGCTAAAGTTTTTTTTTTTTCAGCAAACATTAGTGTCATTTTAAACATAACACTTGTCTAGCTTTTTAGAGTTAAAAAAAAAAGAAAAAAGAAAAAAACGATGTATTTGAGATCTAAATCTTGAAATGTAAGATTTCAAATTGCACTTTTCGCGTGGATAAAACCTGATGTTACAATTTTTACTTTTGCGAACTCTAATTGAAAAAAATGTCCTGCCATGTGTCGGAAGAATTTTATCAAGCATTTCTCGCACTCTATGTACCGAAGCCAATAAATTTTTCTCTTAGAAAAATGTTATGTATTAAAACTATTTAATTTACTTTATTATAAATGTCTTTCTCGGTTACTTCGCTTGCTTAGTTTAAGAGAGACAGAGTTTAATGTTAAACCTTTTTATGTACGCCATTTAAATGGTTGCATGATTACAAGCTGTATTAGACTAAGTAAAAGTCAATTCTGAGATTATTTCCAAAGTCTACTAAATATGCAATTAAAATAATATTATTAATTGTACTCAGCATATTAATGACATACAGTGGTTTGGAAAAAATCATACTCATTTTTCTTTCTTTTTTTGAGAGATGAATTCGGACATACATTTCTCAGCGTGGCATTTGAGAATACATTTTTCAACATGAATTACGAATTTTTTACACAAGGAAAAAAAACTGCTTTATTATTTTCAGTTTAATTTAAGCTGATATTTCTCATTTAATAAGAAAAAGATGTAATGCAATGCTTTTGATAGACTCGTACATGTTGAGGGTTTAACTAATATTTTTATTTTCTTTATAACTATAAATCGTAAGCTACCCTGAATTTGGCGAAATCTGAAAGGTTGTTTTTTGAGGTTTAATAGTGCATGCACTCTGTTCTGGCGTACATTTAATAAAATGAACAGGAGAACAGATAACGAGAATAACCGATCATACTTTCGATTTAAATAAAAAACAAGTCGGCACCGAAGACTGTAACTAATTATGCACATTGCTAACAAGTACGAAAACATTAACGTGCAAAAGGTTCTTCAGTTGCCTCAATGTGAACTAAAATGTGGCTCAAATATGCTCCGAGAAAAAAAAAGTGCTTCGAATTTGTATTAGTTCTGAATTTTCCGCTTAGGATAGTTGCTAAATTTTAGGTAAGGAACACATTTGAGAACAGACTGGAACATTGGACAGCAGATGGGTTACACAATTGGGCCCACTTATGCGATCGCTTTCTTTTTTCTAAATATAAATTTGAAAACTTTAACTACCACCCAAAATAATCTCTTAATGTGATACTACCTGAAATTTGCAATGAAATCTGCAGGTTATCCTCACGAATGCCTAAAAAAGGGATGATTTTCACTGGTTAAAATCTGTCCATCTGTTGACAGAGGCCCTAAGAGCTTTCTAAAATGAAAAATTACCGTTATAATCAAAGAATTGCTATGTATCTACGGTAAAAACGTGTTCCATAAAGTTTTTTGAAGAAAGAAATGACATGTATCAGTATTGAAAAACTGTTTTCAAATAAGTTTGCAGAAGTGTGGTTCGATATAAATGTTCTCAAAAGTATTCTCAAAATTAATGTGAAAGAGGACAATATTCCGTGTTCAAAAAGTGTTTCAAACGTGTTCAAAAAGTATATTTTTTTAGTGTAAAAAAAACTAATTTAAACATCAATGAACTAACAATTTAAACATTTCAAGCTAGTTTTTAGTATGTACAGAAAATAAACAACGTTACAATGCACAAATTAGCAGGGATACTGCAGACACGTGTTTCGGCGTTACAAGGAACGCCTTTATCAATGCAAAAAAGTTGTGAGCTTGTGGATGCACAGACATCCGACAAAAGCAACGGAAACAGAAGCGAACAGCTTAAAAAGCAAACATAGCGGATTACATGAACACCAATAAAAAATTCGAAGCCAAAAAAGATCCAATGGGAAAATAAAGAATGAACCGAAGCTTTCTACCAGGTACGAAATGGAAAGAAAGAATTCGATTGGCGACACGATAAGCCAAAAGGCTAACATAATAAAAAACACCAGGTTAAACTGTTAACCGCTAGAACAAAAAGGAGCAGAATGAAAGAAAGCGAATCGGTAAAAAAAAAAAAAAAATAAAAAAAAAATAAATAAATAAATAAATAAATAAAATAAAATGAAAAAATAAAAAAATAAAGACAAGTAGAAAATGGAAAATGCTAGCAAAATCAGAGGAATAAATTAGAAAGGGAAAAGGCAAAATTATACAAAAGGACGCCAAATAGCAGAAAAATAAGGAATAGCATTGAGATCGTTAACTAAGTCAGAACTGTTTTTCAAAATATGGAAGGATTTTTGCTAGCATTTTCCATTTTCTACTTGTCTTTATTTTTTTATTTTTTCATTTTATTTTATTTATTTATTTATTTATTTATTTTTTTTTATTTTTTTTTTTTTTTTTTTTTTTACCGATTCGCTTTCTTTCATTCTGCTCCTTTTTGTTCTAGCGGTTAACAGTTTAACCTGGTGTTTTTTATTATGTTAGCCTTTTGGCTTATCGTGTCGCCAATCGAATTCTTTCTTTCCATTTCGTACCTGGTAGAAAGCTTCGGTTCATTCTTTATTTTCCCATTGGATCTTTTTTGGCTTCGAATTTTTTATTGGTGTTCATGTAATCCGCTATGTTTGCTTTTTAAGCTGTTCGCTTCTGTTTCCGTTGCTTTTGTCGGATGTCTGTGCATCCACAAGCTCACAACTTTTTTGCATTGATAAAGGCGTTCCTTGTAACGCCGAAACACGTGTCTGCAGTATCCCTGCTAATTTGTGCATTGTAACGTTGTTTATTTTCTGTACATCTTTAGCACAAAGGTATTTGTAACTTTATTTAGTTTTTAGTAATTTTTACTTTAGTGCGTTGAAAAATCAACGTAATACCATAAAATGAACTGAATGGCAAAAATCAAACTTTAAGTCATTACATACAACACAATCTTAATACTCCTACCTCAAACTAGATGACGGAGCTTCTTGATCGAATTAGAGTTCCGAATTCCTATTATTATCACTACTTCGTGTTTTACCCCTTGAGCGGTTGAGCTGCAAGTGAAAGGTTCCTCCTTACTTGGAATTATGCAAGGGTGCTGTGCTTGAAGTTGTAAGTGTTCCCAGACAAACTAGAATCGTTGTAGTCCCCGCCAAGCAGTAGGCTTTCTAACAGAATGTCATTATTACGCGATACAATTGAAGGGCCAGAGGGAAAAAAGACGAAACAAGTATAACAATACAAGTGAAACAACAAACAAGTATAACAATAAACTACCTGAAAAGGGAACCATGGACACATAAAAGGAATGACGTAGAAAAAATCCTTGGCCGAATAGCATTTGGTCATATCAGAAAATAAACTTTCGTGATACCCAAGTATTTGTGCGGTAACTCGGTTTGATTTGTTACACTAATAATAGGGGAAAAAAGTAATGTCGACTCATTTTCGGAACTCGAAATTTAATTTTTGAAACCTCTGATATTATATACCGTTATTATCAACAATGTTTGCCCTTAGTGTAAAACCGGATTGACAAGTGACCAAAAAGCGATTTCGAGAAAAACGAAGAATAAAGTTTGATATCTCGTAGTTCTTTGTGCATTTGATAGAGTTTTCATGCACATTTCTGTCGATTTTCGTCTTTTTCCCCCTCTTGTTATTCTACCAGATGATAGTACTCCTTCATAGCCCCTAGATAGTTCTGATATCTCAAAATTGACGAAAAAGTAACTTTCATCTTTTTTCCCCCTGGCCCTTCAATTGCTTGAATGGAATGTTGTATATCATATTTTTCATGCATTACTGTAGAGCTAAAATTACGCACGTAATAACAAAAGCAATGGATATGTTCGATTATTTATTTATTTATTTATTTCATTTTAAGATACATTACTTAAACATAATGCCTTTTTCAAACCACATGGTAGAAATATAAAGCAAAATTATTTTTTTCAAGGAGATTAAAAACGAGTAGAGAAATAAGAAAACGTAAAGTGAAATTTGTGTCACATTACAAAGAAACGTAAGAGTGAGGTGCTGCAATGGGACTGCGAAAATTTTTGATTTGTCACAAAGAATTTTAAAAAAATGAATAAATAATCGTAAGTATAACTACATCAAAATAGTAATTACAGATTCTAAGCTCTTCTAATTACTCAGAAGCATTCTTGAATCCCATTTTAATATTTATTTTTAAACCTTTAAAGTGGAGGCTTATTAGGCATCCCAAGATAATATGACGCAATAAGCTAAAGCATTGAAGCAACGCTTCTTTAAAAGCTACCTTTAACACAAAACGCTTATACTACACATCAATTTGCTTTGGTTGCCATGGTTACAAATTGTTTGGCTAATTGAAACCTTTGAATATAGTTTTTGAAAAATAAAACGGATGAAATGATGAAATTATTTTCTTTAAATTATTTCATCTGCTTTTGTTTTATAATTTTCAAAAGACTGAACGTGTGTGTAAAAGTAAAGTATGCTAGTTTAATATTTTGGTTGAACCTCGTTAGCTCGATCACGCCTAAGACAATGTTTCTAATCTCATGGTTTGCAGTATGGTGTTCTTCGAATAAGATGAACTACGGTTAAAACGAATTGATTTTGAATGTCCTTTGAAGTTCGTTGGTTTCACTGTACTATAAGTTGTGGTATTTTACTTGTAAAAAATGTTTTACTTTTGAATTTTACTTAGCCTAAATTTATGATTTTAATGTTATAAATTGTACCCGTAATGGGCCAATTTATAACATTAAACATAAGCCTCAATAGTGGGGCAGTTGGTATGTTACTGTTGCCGATTCTTATCTCTAACTGCTCTAGTCAAAGCATACATTAAAAGATAGGGCATGAAAGAATTTTTTTTATGATGTAGTAATTGACGATATGCGCATTAATGGAACAGTTAAACAATACATGACCCTTAATCAAGTCACTATTTAGGTACTATGAAAAGCTGATATTATTTTTTTTTATTTAAAAATCAAAAACTGTTGAATATTAAATGGAATATTTAAATGGATTCCAGTTTGAAAAAGAGTATTTTAACAAAATAGCATCTACAAGCACGACTTGCATCTGGCAGACATGTCTTAGAATTGGCAATATGTACTTTTTTACCTTGCTGGACATAATAAAGAGGAATACCTCAAACAACTATTGGTGATGAAATATTTTTCTTTTTCAAATTTCGAGATATTTTTTTTCTAATCGAGTATTATTTTACTTTAGTCTTCCAGAAGCCCGTTTTTCACCAACAGATCAGCATAACCATTCTAGTGATATGGGTCTTTATCATTACATTTTCGGTACTAAAGTTAATAAAAAAAAACCAAAAATGTTTAAACAATAAGTTTATCAATTTTATCACACTTACTAAAATAATTTCAAAATCATTAAATTCTTAATGATTGAAAATACAGTATTATTTCTATGTCGAAAGTCTTATGTTTTAGAACTAGGAGCTCCATTAAAAATCTTCACTCTCGCTCTAATTAAATTATGTTATTAGTCTCTATCTTTACTAATAATAAAGCTGAAGGTTTGTCTTTCTTTCTTTCTTTCTTTCTTTATGTCTGTCTGTTACGCGCGTAGCGCCAAAACCGTTCGGTCGTTTTTCAAGAAATTTGGCACAAAATTAGTTTGTAGCAAGTGGTTATGCACTGTGAAGCGATTTTTCGAAAATTCTATTTCGTTCTTTTTCTATTCTAATTCTTAGCGAAAATTCGATAAAATAGGGAAGAAATATTTCATACATATTTTCAAGTCTTATGTCATTCGAAAGCTTGAAATTTTCTGCATAATATAAAGTTTTTTCGAAGTATCTACGATCATCAGGAGAGCAGTAATAATTGCTTTTAGAATCCCGGAATTTAAGGCTTACCTTCAGCTAAACAAGCCAAACGATTCTAAAATGGTCGAGCTCGAGAATGAAATTTGTTTGAAAATAGAGATGAAATGAATTATTTTATCAACGGAAATCAACTTTTCATGTTGTTACCATGGTTACGTTTTCATACCTTTTTTTGTTTCGTTCTATTTCCAGCATTGCCAGACGTAGTATTTTTGATACTACGGTAGTATTTTTTCTGCCCAAATAAGGAGCGTAGTATTTTTCTGGCAACCCTGTTTCCAATATACTTTAATGACCTAATTAAAAGATTTGGCGGATTTTTTTTTTTCATTTTCATAGATTTCGCATTTCAGCAATATTGATTTTGGCAACGTTTGGAAACAGTAGTATTTTATAGTATTTTTTTGCAGGAGGCGTAGTATTTTTCTGTTGCAATTCTCTGACAACCCTATCTTTTTCCCGGTGAAAATGTGCTTTAGGAACTTGCTAGGCGCATTTTCAAAAAAGTCACCAACTCCGTGTTGACAAAAGTGGTCGGAAATTTTGTCGGATGTCTGTGCATCCATAAGCTCACATTTTTTTTTTGCATTGAAAAAGGCTTTTCTTGTAACGCCAAAACACGTGTCTGCAGTAGCCCTTCTTATTTGTGCCTTCTTAACGTTGTAATTTTTTCTACAGCTAATATGTGCTTGGTGCTTTTAGGCGTTTATTGAAATGCATTTATAACTTAAATTATGAGTTTTCAGACATGGTTTTAAAATCTAAGCACTTTCCCGCACAATACTTATTAAATCGCACTTTTTTTTCTATCTCAATAAATTTTAACAAACTGTGCTTAACGTAAATGAAAAATAACTTATACCTAGACTGTTCTACCAAATAGAGCGTTTAAATTGCAAAAGTAATAAATCCATTCTTGTAACATTATGAAATGAAAGAAAAAATAAAAATTTCTCCCTGTTTAGCGTCACATTTTGCAGAACGATTTTCGCCTGTTTGGGTCTGAAATATTTCAGAATATTTTGATACTGTCCTTTTCATTTTCATGATAAAATATTAATATATATATTTTATGATCAACTATTTTTCAAATGCGCATTCGAGAATGCGATAAAGCCCCGAAGAAAAAGTTTTTACGGTAGCTGAAATAAACAAGCTTTTTTTGCCCCATGAAGATTAAGAAATAGTTCCTGCAAGCATCGCGCTATAAAAACAGTAATGAACAAAAATAAAATTATTGCGTGAAGTAAATGTAATGACTTAATATTTCTTTCTATAGATCACCATTTTAAAAATCTCCAAAATTTCTTGCAGACTTATTTAGTATCCATATGAAGCCTCAACTTATAGCATTAATTTTCTTAGCATGAAAAAACTGTATAAGCAAAACAGTTTGGCCAGAAAATAGAAAAACATCAATCCCAATTCAAATAAACTGGAAAATATAGAAAGATGAAAAACTTGTCTAAGCATTGCACGTTTTGTATAAATGGCTGCGATTTAAAACACCTGGTATTAGTATCGATTTAACGATAAAGGTATATTTTCCCATACAATAATTAAATACCTGTTGTAAACAGTATATTATCGCGCTTGAAGGAAGTAAAAAATCAGAACAAAGTTAGTTTTAATCGATATTAGAAATGCGTGTTTGAATGTATGGAATAGTTATGTGTCAAAAAGCATGTATCAAATGATGTTTAAAATTTTTTTTTAGTGTTTTGCTGTTATTAATAAATCAAAAGGCATCAAATAAAATCTCACACAGAAGGAAGAATACTAATTCCGAAGAACGTTTTATATTTTAAATTTTCATCTGAAAGTTAAGAGATATTTTTGTCTGTGGTCTTCTGATACAAAAGACAAATGACATTTGTTAAAGTGTCAGAAGTGGAAGATCCATTTTCAAAAATTATACGCTGTTGAATTTTTTTAGATGGCTGCTAGTACTAAGTACTTGTAAAAAGCTATTATGCTACATTTCAGTACTACTTAGTACTAAAAGGTTATTTCTCTATTTAAACTCTAGCTAAAGAACTACTGAACAGATTTTTCGTTCTAAGATCTACGCATTTTTTCTATCTCAGTAGTCTTTATCATGTTCCATATCTATACATTGTAGAGTTTCCTTTCTTTTCGATTCCTATCTTTCAAAAATTTTTTGTATGGCAAGGAGTCATTTTATTCTCGTAAAACCGGAAAAGATTGATGAAAAAGACGACATTAAACTGCTGCACACAATGAAGAACACTTATGCATGAAATATAATGTAGATGCTATAAAACAGGGCCCCCCAAAATGTGTTTCGCGGAACCCTGCTGCAGCGGTTCCCAAAACTTTTTAGACCACGGAATTCTTCGTACTTCATATCTATTTCAAAGAACCCCACTCTTGTTAATGACTAAATGACAAAATGTTAACGGTCTGGAAGTCAAATGCTAATCATTTGCTATCTTATAAGTGAATAAAGGTAATATGTCACAATTTTTGAAACTTACTGTTTACCATGGATGAAGGTGATAAGTCCATCAGTATTGTGTCCCTTTAGTCACAGAAATAGTTGTGGTAACTAAGAATATGATTCCGTTTTACCCGTTGAGAAAAATTCATTTAAAAAACAACACATTTTTTTAAAAAGTTTTTTTAGAAATTAAAAAATGGTCATATTTATTCATATTTAGATTTACAATTTTACATATTTAGTGTCCTTTATCCACTTACCCCTTCAATTACCTAACTCTATATAGAAAAAAACTCGGGGTGGAAACTTGAGCTAGGATTCCTCAGAATACACTTTGGGAGCCGCTGCCCTGGTGTGTCACAAGAAAAGGCTAGTGGTGTCGCAAAATGCACCAGGTATTAATAATATGTCTGTGAAAGTCTAAAATTTATTGAATATCAACATTACCCTGTGAATATAACGTCATACATCAAAGAAATAGGCAGAAGAACGAACTTTAATCATCAGTAAAAGTTACAGTAGTATCATTATATACACTGAAGTGACAAAAGTCATGGGATACCTCTTAATATCGTGTCGGCCCTCCTTTTGCCCGGCGAAGTGCAACAACTCGACGTGGCATGGACTCGACAAGTCGTTGGAAGTCTTCTGCAGGAATATTGAGCCATGCTGTCTCGATAGACGTCCATAATTGTGAAAGCGTTGATGGGGCAGGATTTTGGGCACGAACAGACCTCTCGATGGTGTCCCATAAATGCTCAATGGGATTCATGTCGGGCGATCTAGGTGGCCAAATCATTCGTTGGAATTGTCCAGAATTTTCTTCAAACCAATTGCGAACAGTTGTGGCCCGGTGACATGGCGCATTGTCATCCATAAAAATCCCATCGTTGTTTGGGTACATGAAGTCCATGAATGGCTGCAAGTGATCTCCAAGTAGCTGCACATAAGCATTTCCAGTCAATGTTCGGTCCAGTCGCACTAGAGGACCAAGTCCATGCCATGAAAAAACAGCCCACACCATTACGGAGCCACCACCAGCTTAAACAGTGCCTTGCTGACAGTTTGGGTCCATGGCTTCGTGGGGTCTGCGCCACACTCGAACCCTACCATCGGCTCTTACCAGCTGAAATCGTGACTCATCGGACCAGGCCACGGTTTTCCATTCATCTAGGGACCAACCGATATGCTCACGTGCCCACGAGAGTCGCTGCAAGCGATGTCATTCTGTCAGTAAAGGCACTCGAGTCGGTCTTCTGCTGGAATAGCCCAAGAAATCCAAATTTCTCCGCACAGTTCTAGCAGACACGTCCATTGTACGTCCCACATTGATTTCTACGGTGATTTGACGCAGTGTTGCTTGTCTGTTAGAATTTACGACTCTTTGCAGACGTCGCCGGTCTCGATCTTTAAGTGCAGGCGGTCGACCACTGCGCTGTCCATGGTGGGATGTTATGCCTGAAATTTCATACTCTCGGCACACTCTTGACACAGTGGATCTGGGAATGTTGAATTCTCTAACGATTTCCGAAATGGCATGACCCATGCGTCTAGCTCCAACTAACATTCCGCGTTCAAAGTCTGTTAATTCACGTCGTGCGGTCATCATCACGTTAAAACCTCTTCACATGAATAACTTGAACAGAAATGAAAGCTCTGTAAAAGCACTGCGCATTTATACCTGTTCTATGCGATGCTACTGCCATCTGAAAATTTGCATATTGCTATCCCATGACTTTTGTCACTTCAGTGTATAATAGAAATAGACTAGGGTGTCGTGAGAAAATTCAAATAATTCAAGTTGTGTGCCGAATTGGAAAAGGTTGCTAACCCCTGTTATTTAAGAGCCTCTATTTAGCCTGACTCCTATCTTTTAGCAATAATAATCTTCGAGCACGCAGCAGTTTTTACCATCTTCTCTTGGAACTTAAAGCTCAAGCAGTTCTATTTCACTCAAAATATCTTTCAAAATGAATGAAAAACTATTAGCCTTGAACACTTTTAGCATACTACTCGAAGCTACGCAATTTACATGTGTATGTATTCAAATGCTGTTGCTAAATTCAGAACAGTTTGAATTAAAAGCAAAATGCAAAACTGTATCAAAAAAAGTTGCCTTCTAAATTCAGTAGCTTACAACGTCTGTAATTGAATACATATATATAAAACCAAGCATACTGGTCTAAAGTTTCAAAGTGATCTTACACATTAAGCTCAGAAGGCTGGACTGATATTGTCCTGGCTCTAGCATTGATGGAATATTTCACAGCTTTATCAGCACTGCTCCTTTTGTGACCAAATCTGCGATGAGCTCCACAGTAATGAATTTAGTCCATGGATTCACAACAGACCCGTGTTAATAGATTGCAAATTCAATAGTGGTTGCTAGGCCGTCGCGATTTAAGCTCTCACACGCTGCTTTAATCTTTCACTTCACGTCAAATTTGCTTCCCCGTTAATGTGAAGATCCTTTTCAACCGTGAATGCATCACGGCATTTGCATTGTGAGTGGTGTCAGGTATGCAAGGTATCCCTCATTTGTTTTGTGTTTTTTATCTTGAGTATAGTTTTGAAATTATGGCTTTTTCGTACGGAATATTAGCTGTAAGTGTTTAGTATTGGTTGTGATCTTTTTCAAATTGTTTGATTTTGAGATCTTTCAAATTCAAAACACGACTTGTATACGAGTCATTCCGACGAAAATGGTACAAATCATGTCTAAAACTCTTTACTTAAGATTATCAATTTGAATAATTTCCAACAACTAATCATTTTTTTTATTGAGTTTCCATTTATTTGTGTATAATGAAGTGTAAATAACTAGTACATGACTCATTTATGAAAAGATTTTAAATATTTTGATTACTTTGTTTAACAGAGGGACATATAACAAAGTGGACAAATAAGCCTTTAAAAATATCTGTATAATCACAAAGAAAAGTTAGAATCACAGAACAAGCATAAAGTGGAATTATCAGCCTAAAACTGTAAGTCTGTCTGCAATTTCAAGAAAAAATCTATTTTTTTCATCATGAAATCGGCTCTAACAGAGTGGACATCCAACAGTTCAAATTAGTTATCATAAGAAAAGAATGAGGTTCACCCTAGTGTTGACTGCATAATTCAATGTAGCAAGCTAATCACGGCAGTTATACTGCCTATATTTTTTAAAAAAATATATCAGATTGAATGCAATTGTTTATTTTATTTCCAAAAGGCATATAACAGAGTGGACAATTCGAAACATAGAAAATCTTTGGACATGGATAAATAATAGTGTTTTTTGGAAATTTTATTTTTTCATTTGCGTAATAATCTGCAGAAATGTCAGAAGCATCTCTTGCGCAGTGCAGTGTAATTTATTTTTTTTTTTTTACATTTCAGTTAAATTTTAAATCATATTTAAAATTCTAGCAATTTGAAGCTGGGACACGTCGTTTTCTCCTTCTTCTGACAAATATAATTTTTTCTGCGTCCTATCTAAATGAATTATACCTAATCAATAGATACTTGATGACACAAAATTAAATGGAGAACCAATAAAAAATACACTTAACGGGTGGTAGGTATTAAAATTGATTTTAAAAGATTCCAAAGTATCGGACATGATTTGTACCATTTTCGTCGGAATGACCCATACGCATAAAATAATCGGTGTTTTTAATAAACCAAAAGATCTGGATGAAAGTACTTGCGAGCTAGCGTGTTTGAAGTAATGCTTCTTAAATGTAGATTTTAAGAATTTCAGTTTTAGTTTTCCTATAAATTTTTAAATATTT
The DNA here is from genome assembly GCA_038373865.1 of Uloborus plumipes. Taxonomy (NCBI): domain Eukaryota; kingdom Metazoa; phylum Arthropoda; class Arachnida; order Araneae; family Uloboridae; genus Uloborus; species Uloborus plumipes. Next base: position 37,117 of record JAXGGA010006499.1, read on the forward strand.
TCACCAAGCGTGATAAATATGGCTGATGGGACGCTAAAATTCAGAGAAAATTTTAAACGAAAGCAAAAAATGCAATATGAATGAAACTGAGACGTAAGTTGAAGAACATTAGAAGCACTAGAATCACTTTTGCTGGGAGATTTCAGGCTTTTAAGTAACCGCGCAGTCCGACATAGGCACTCTTTCAGTCTGCACCACTATTAATTTAGGTAGTGCTGTCTATGCAATTACAGGGCTTTGTTTGTTGCCTTGTCGAACAGAAAAATTTCTAATAGTAATGTGGATGCAGTTCTGAAGCAACCTCTTCTTTCTCAGTGGGAGAAAGGAAAATATAGTGTAAGGAAAAGTACAAGTACAAGAATAAAGTCTTCAAAAGTAATTAGATTTGAGATTTATCGGAACCATGATTTGGGGGGGGGGTTGAACGTACGTTATGAAAGGTTATTTCAATCCTTTAGTCAAGCAGGGAAATTCGATGGGTCTCCAAAAGTCTGATTACTGGTTATGCCAAAAGCCGTGCGTATCATATAGGCTTACATGAATCACAAGTTTCTAATAAAAGATAGAAATCTTTATCGCCTTGAAAATTTTAATTTATGACTACCGCCGTAGATTTAGTAACCATTGAAAACTTTTATAATCCTTGTTTATTTAAGAATTTATTATTTTAGTCTGAAAGACTAAATCCACAGATTTTACTGATATAGCTAATAGAGCTCACATTTTATTTATTAAAAACCCCTGTGAGAAATACCCCTTTAAATCCCAAAACCCGAGTTAGGAAACTGCTTTAAATATCGTACGGAGATGAAATCTGAGGAAAAGGAGGCGAAATTTTGGAGTAAATTATGGATTAAAAGAAAAAATGATAAAACTGATGAATCAAAGTGACCATAGTTGGGACTGCTAAAGATATTTCTAGTTTACTGAGAGAAAAGTGCTAAGTCAATATTATTGAATGAGAATACACTGTCAACAGCCAAACTTTTTAGAAGTTTATCTACAAGAAGAAATTCATTGCACAGAGTTTGAGGGTACGGTCATCAATTGCGTAAAACCTTATTATTACTTTCATTTTGATCTTAACCTTTAGGAACCGGGCAGTATACATGTTGTACCATAAGTCTCATGTAGTTTAGAGGACGGGGTTGAAATTTTCACTCGAACCCTTTAGAGCAGGGGATTTTTTCAAGATTTCATACGACTGGTACGACAGTTTACAACTTCTCTTTTCAATGGATAAGAAATCTGTGGCTCAACTGTCGTACTATCTGGGTCGAAAGAAAAATATCTGTATGAACTGTCCGGATCCAAAAGGTTAATTGTTTTTTATCATTTTTATTTTTTTATGTGGTGCAGCATAATGATTATTTTATATAGTTTCCTATTGATTTTCAGACTGTGTTTTATTCAAAAGAAAGCGCATGCTTAAAAAAAACCATTGCTCATAAATTTATATTAAATTTTTAACATAGATTTTATCTTTTTGTTTCCGATAGAGTAGTTTCTTTTCCAATAAAGTGACATTCTCCCCTAAAGTTTTCTGATTTAACGTTATTCTTCAGCTAAAGCGTATAGTAATGATGAAAATATACGAATTGAAGACAATATTTTATTAGATTCGAAAGACAATTTTTAACTTCCATCAGGACTACATTTAATATGCTTCTTAATGTGATTTATACTTTATTTTATGAGCAAAATAAAGTTTAAAACAACTTTTTAAATCATGTTAACAAAATAATGTTTTGTAACATCACAGCACTTGAACAAAAAATGAGCAGTAATTTCTAATTCCCATTTTAAATTGGAAAGAAGATGTTAACGTTTCGAAGAATATATGTTGGATGAATAGATAGATATACATTTTGTTTGGCATTAACAGTTTTTTTTTTTTTTTTTACAACTCTTAAGTCTTGCTGTTTACATTAAGAGTTTTGTTTGCATGATAAATAATATTATGTTTCGTATAAATATTGACCAAGAAATAGTAAATTCTTAAATGTTAAGAAAAGTTGATAGAAAATAAACATGTAGAAATAATATTGATGTAGCAAATAATTTTTCATCGCTACAATGACACGGCTCTCAGATGAGCTAATAAATTAGTAAGTGAAATTTTTTTTTGTCATGACTGTTGTCGAAGCACTTGCTCTACAAGTCATGCAAAATTGATATTTTTGACTGAAAAAATCTATTTTATCAAGAAATTACACTGAATATCTCAATAATGGACAAGCAAGATATCAAAACTTTTTTTCCATTAAAAAGGAGAAGACTTTTGTTCGGAGGTATTGAATTGAAGCGTGACGTGTACTAACCACAGTATATCATAATGACGGATTAACATTTAAGACAAATTATAGAAAATGTAGCATATAAACTAAATAAAACTAAGAACTGTTTAAATTCTAAAACTCTTATTAGAAAATTAAAGTTTACTATAAACTTAAGCACATATTAAGCACATAAAGTCCTGTAAGGAAATTATTTTGAAGTGATTTGTTTCTCGGATTAACGGCCTATCATGTAATTTACAACTATGTGAAACAATGTGATAATATATTAAGTTTTCTATAACATGTTTGTCACGCAAACTATCTGTCAGAGTTGAACCCATATGAATAGATGGGAAAAAGCAGGACTGTAAATATCAGCCAAAATTGCAAAGTACATATTTGTTTCTTTGCATGTCACCGTCAAAACAAACTTTTACCAATTGATTGTTTGTCAAAAAAAAAAAAAAACTTTCATTTCAATAAATTTCAATATTTTTATACTTATATTTTTTCGTCAGTTTTCTCTGTGACTGTACCTTAATAAAATTGATACCTATAAAAATTAATTAATTTGTCAAGAGGTTTCTAATTCATCAATAAGGGATTCAGCTTGTATTTCAATACTAAGTAAAAAAACTTAAACAGGACGTTATAAGGCATATTCAATTCAGGTAGTTTTCTTTGAAAACTGAGACTTGACGTACACAAAAATCTATTGAGAAATATAACATCATCTTTAATTAAAACTTGAACTAATCAATAATTCAATTCCAAAATTAATATTCATAAATGAATTGTTTGCTTTTAATGAAATAGCCGTGTGCTTTATGTAAGGAAATTACAAAAGGAGCATGTAACATCAAACGAGCCTTGTATTCATCGCAGCATCTATCTAACGATTAAATGCAGGAATTTGAAACATACACGGTGAATATGTCTCATGTTATATTACTTTCTCATCTTTTAAATAGCTTGTTCGTGAATGGAAACAGTTGTTAAAGCTTTATTTGAACCAATAATATGTTATAACATGACATTTGTAATACACTGATATTGTGTTACAGAACTAAAAGATGGTTAAAACGAAACAACATTTTACAAGAATTTTTTTATACTTTAAACATGGCAATAGGTAATATACATATATATATATATATATATATATATATATATATATATATATATATATATATATGCTGTAAGGACATTATTTAATGAAATTTAGGTGGATGTTTTAAAAAATGTCCATTAAAAAGAGGGTTACTTTTGCTCATTGCAAAAGACACAGAAACTTGAAAAAAAAATCTTTCCTGATTATTCTTAGTCTTTCATATCATTTCAATAAAATACTAGGAGTTTTTTGGAATATTTTATCACCTAAAAAAATGGGGATTCTGTATAACTATAACTTGAATACACAATAGATAAACGCTTTTGTTTTTCTAAAGATAGCATAGCCTTTTTATAGACCACAAAAACATTATTTTTGCGTGTGGTTTTTATCTTACTGCTCTGAAAGTAAATACTGCCTCGAAAAGTATAACATTTACTGTCTGATTTTCTTAGGTAAAACTTTCCGCGTATTTACGCATGCGTCAGGTCTTCTCTGATCTTACCAAAATAGGGGAGATAGGTAAGATAAAAATAAGGGGAAGAATAATAAGAAGCATTTTATATGCCGTATCAAACAACATAGAACGATGTTAATTTCAAATACATAGTTTAGTTGGATGTGCCAAAAGGATAGCAAAAATGCAAGTTCTAAATTGAAAACTTCGGAAAGTTCCCACTCACAACTCATCACCCCTTTTTTAAGTGGAATGGTTCGCGAGTGCTAGGCGCGGTTTTCAAGGACAGACAGTATAACCGTTAATGTACAAACGAAGTTGCAGTTAAAACCCATAAAACTGCAGGGCGGTTACTCACTGCTTTATAATGAAGGGAAGATTTGGAGCGCGATTATTCGGTGGTTGTCTAATATTAACTTAAGTTGCTCAGATATTATCATTGATTTCACTTTTTTACTACACTCTGCAACTATAAAGTTTCGGCAGCTTTTAATAGTCATTTGTAAACGGCTGTAAGTTGAATGAGCAAAACTTTAATCTTTCTATCCTTAATTTTATAAAAGAAAAGCAGGTAAAATGCAACCCGTTTAAAAACTATGTTTTTCCTTAATGTAGTTCAAGACAAATGGTTAGGGTAGAAGCACTAAATAAGACTCAACTTTAGCTTTTGCCACTTATAGCTAACACGATTAAGAAACAAAATTGTAAAATAAGGTACAGAATGAGATTCACCATTGTTGGATTCGAATGGAAGCATTGAAGTTCAAAACAGAACTTTTAACATACATTTTATTTTACTCATGCGTGCTTTAATTTAAAAATCGGGGATTTTTTGCTAATACGAATTTGTTCCTAATACTGGGTGCTACTAGAAAACAACTGTTTGCAATTGCAAAAACTTAGTATTTACACCTCAAATAAATAGATTACTTTTTTGAATTGCTGGAAAACACAAGCTCATTTAAGGCATTTTTATCATCGAACCCTCTGTTCGCTACTGATTATAGCCGTGCGCAATACATACACATAATACACAGATAAATTGAATCCCAATGGATAAATGAATGTGAATGGACAAATAAAAGTGAACCTTCACTTTTAATTATCCATTCTTTCTTTTGTGCAGAACAAAAGCGCGTCTCGTCTGATGTTGTTAACCCCATCCGTTATAGTACATTACCCTATATTACTTGCCTGTCCAACCTGGTTTTCATCCTTAGTCATACTAAATTATTTTGCTTCATTTTGTTTTGTTTTTTTTACATTCGGAGAAAATAATTTAATGTTTAAAAAAAAAAGAATTTTCTCTTCTTAAATGAAAATTATGTTTTTTGCAATGGCACATCTCGCCACGATGCAGGACATGGGCGCCACTAAGTCCCACTTTGTAGCGAAGGATTAGGGGCCGGTGGAAGTCCCGGGAGGTGGCGCAGCAGGGCGCCCTGGCGTGGACTTCAAGTCCAATTTGAAAAAGGGACTACACGACGTCTGAGGTTCAAAAGTAAAACAAATAGCAAATTGCAACAACGCCCCCCCCATAAAAAACAGGTACAATTTCTAGTATATAAAAATATTGGATCCTGAACACCGTGCAAAATGCGAAAAACTAATCCTTTTAACTTCCAAAGCTACTGTCCAATGCACTGTCTTCTGGTGGAAATTCAATCATGAACTCCTGGACAAAAATTTCTTGCATTTTATGTTTCATATAGGGTGTACAAATAGAGAAACATTGGTACACCATGTAATTAAGTATGCTCATATTTTGAGACTTTGTGCTTAAGTATTTATAATTAAGATATCAAATGAATATTTTCAGTTATAACACGATTTATTTAGCTTTTATCAAACTTGAAAACCATTTTTACTATAAGTAGAGTCATTCATGAATATCTTCCGGTCAGTCCGAATAACATAGTGCCACTTAGTATGTTTTTCATGTAATGGCGTATCATAAAATCCAGAAGAGCAGACATTTTTTTAAAAACTAGATTGCATTTGAGGGAGCTTTTATTTTTTTCTAAGTCAAAATTGTGAATCTAAGCTAAATCTTATAAAATAGCGCAAAATTCATCCGAATTCGCTCAATAATACATTGAGTGACTATACTTTTGTTACGTAAAAACTGCTGTCAATATCACATTTTGTGACCTTTAATGATTTATCAGGGTGCATGTATTTTGATTTGTATTGCATTTTCTAGAACCATCATTTAAAATTTAATTTTCTGTCCTTCACAATTTTCCTAGTTGTGAATGACAGAACCTTCCGTTTTATATCTTTGTCAATTTATTGCACTCAGCCATTCGCTAGTTTAACTTAATTAAAAAGAAAACAGTATATTGTCAAAAAGTATAGATTTAGTACATACTTGAAAATAAGTAATAATAATTACATACCTGTCAATGGAAATGGCCATCAGTGTGAAAACTGAAGCAGCAACTGACACAATAGCAATGAAGTTGGAGATTTTGCAGTAGGCTTCTCCAAAGGGCCAATGTCCATCCAGCATGTAGACAAAGTTAAATATTACGTTCAGTGTTGATACCATCGTGTCCGCTAAACTTAAGTTCACTAAAAAGTAATTTGTCACGCTCCGCATTCTTTTGTGAGCTAACACAATCCAAATCACAATGACGTTGCCACTTGTGGCTACAAAAATCATGCTGCCAAAAATTGAACTCCAAACAAGCTGTTGCCACCAAGGCAAAATAAATACATTTCTTTCTGGTACTTCTTCAGTTGCATTCAAGAAGGATATAGTTTCGTTCATTTCAATGAAATCAGCCATTTTTTAGTTCATAGTTCTTTATGGAACATGCATTTAGTTAATATATCAAGACCAAAAAGAAGATATCATATACTTTCAAAAGTTTCTGGTGTACAAATTTTTAGCTATTTGAAAAGTCGTTTTCTTCTTAAGTTTTTGAAGTAGAAAGAAAATTGTTTCTCTGGAAGAAACGGCAATATATAAAGCAAAATGTGCATGGTATCTAGTATTTGAAAAAATTATTTCAAAAGCGTCTTTGGAATAGATAGCATGTGTTCTGTAATAACTTGAGTTTGTGAATTTATTCACATATAGAGTTTATTCTATATATTTTTTTCTTCTTAACCTTATGTTACGATTTAATGCAATTCAAGAGTTTAAACAAAACACACTTTTCGTCATGTTCAGTTTTCGCTAACAGTCTTGAAAACGTGGCTGTGGTTCTGACTAGAGAAGTAAACTACATCGAACATAAAAGTAATGTCCAAAAGTGGTACAAAATAATTTGCCAAAGTTGTTTGATAAATCATATTACAGATGATGAGATCTTTTAACTAGCAGTTTATTGCATATTTGAATTTTCGGCGAATACTTTTGCGTAAGATTTATTTAATATGACTAAATGGTGAAATACTATCAAAATAGTTTACTTGAGTAGTTTTTTAACTGTCGTTTTTAGTTTAATTGGGAATTTTGATGTGTATGTATAATTGCATATTTATAAACTCTAACATCGGAAAGGAAGTGCAAAATGCAACAATAACTCATATCAATAGCTTATACCAAAATAGTCATATTGATATTGTTCATATAAAAGGTCATTCGCTTAGAATATTGCTAGTTTAAAAATCATATTTAAAAACATCTTTCAGTTAACTTCAAACACTTGGTTTCTTATTTTTGTTTAAATCGGTGTCCTGCATTTAGATTCAACAGCATCGCCATTTAAGACATTCTACTTTTCTGCAATTTGCTTACTAATTGATTTAATTAGTTCGTATGAAATCATAATAATAATGCATTTCTTAAAATGCCAATATTGTTGCTTGACAGTGTCTCACAATCACTTATACCTAAAATGCCTCATATATGTTTTTAAATTAAAAATCCCAATATTTCCAGTTATATGTCACAATCACTTAATATTTATTCATCATCGTTTGTGTGATGTCGTCATTTGTTCTTAAATTCAGCAATATTTGAACATTTCTCACTTTTACTGGTTTACACGACTATAACTCATAAACTGTGACGTGGTACCACACCAGACAAAGCCCTCTAAATGTTTTAACTGTCCTCTACTTTCAAGCTACAGCGAAATAAATGACGCAAAATCTTGGACATAAAAAATTATTTCCATCTATATTCGAAGTAAAACAAATATCAATATTCCAAGTGGTTGCTTCTAATAGTAAAGTTTCTCATTTTGAGAAAAAGATAATTGTTTCTTGAAAAATGTTCGGTCATCATATTTTAGAAAAAAGTTAGCATGAATATTTTGAAAACATTCTGCAATAACTTTTGAGTGTAAGAATATTATCAGAATAACTGCTTCGTAATTATAAGCTTTAAAAATCAAGATTCTATAGCGAATATTACTTCAACAACCACCTGTTCATCAGAATATGATGCTGGATATCTACTAAAAAACTCAAATTGATCAACTGTGCATAGGGGAGTAGTCATAATATTACCTTTAATTCAAGTCATACTCCTTCTAGTCTATGGGATAGTCCCTCGCAAGGTGTAATTACGCCAATAGGCAAAGAAGCCCGCTCAGTTAGAAAGATCCGAAAGATTTTATTCCACTGGAGACACAGACGGAGAGTTTATGTCTGAGCGATATTTGAGAGCGCAAATCCATTCTTAGGCGCGTTACGGCAGGTGGCGCTGTGATACTTAGCCACACCCACAGCCCACGTATTTTTTTACTGCTTGATCGAAGTTTCGGTTTGTTGCTCGCGCGATGGATAAGCGAAGGAGTTATTTTTTGGTAGGGAAGAAGGATCGGCGTTGGTATGAGAGGAGTTATTGCTTCTGTCATTGTGTCATAGGGAAGTGTCACATGTCTTTGTGTTATTGCATTTTCTTGTGCGCATTTTATATGCAGTTAGGGATACATTTCGTTTAAAAATGCTTTCCACTTTGTTACTGACACATAAAAGAAGACGTAATCTTTAATTTACAGCTTCTTCTTTTTCTGAGAAAAAAATATGGATCAAGCAATATATATTCAATGAAAATATTAATTCTGTAGTTTATATGGTACTAAATGGTTAATGAAGACTATTAACTATAGTTAATGATTCACTTTCTTGGTTTAGAGGCATAAATTATTTAGAGATGGACAATCGATTTTTTTTTTTTTTTTTTGCGAGGAAGAAAAATTGACTTTTACATAATAAAAGTTATTGCTTCAGTCTTTGTGTCATAGATAAAAGGTTTTCCTTTTATACATACACATTTTCAAATGCACATTTAATATGCAGGAATAAATTTAAATTAAAAGAACAGTTCATATTGTCAAAGTACATTCTGCCATCAGCCCAACATATATTTTGTTCTTTATTCCTTGATTGAAGTCTTGGTCAGTTGTTTGCTCGGTGGACAAGTGAAAGGTCTATTGTTTGGTAAGGAAAAATATTAGCTTCTATATAAGAGATGTCGTTGCTTCTGTCATTATGTTGTATATAGAGAAAAATTTCACATGCCATTGTAATATTTCATTTTCTTATGCACATTTAACATACCTTGAGGAATAACTCGCGTTAAAAAAGTCATTTAACTTAATTATTTAAAAGTTAAAAAAGCATACTTTTTGCTTTGTAGCTACTTACTCATGATTTCACTGCTGATAATTTGTGCATTATTCACCACAGGTTACGACTGCGGAGAATATTTCAAATAAGGAAAAAAAACAGTTTCATGTTGCGAGTTTTTTTTTTTTTTTTTTCATGCAGACCTTTATGTCTTAAAGAATCTCAGCCATAGTAACGATAATTACATTTGTCCATCGGTATAATACTAAAAGTATCTATATCCTTTTAAAACAATATTTTTTCTGAGTAAAATTAATAATTCAAGAAATGAGTGAAACACTAACATTCACGAAAAAGGGCAAGAGTTTAAACTGAATTCTAAACTCTTAATTAAATCGGGTATGTTATGTCATATCACTCGCATAAAAGGCATGTATGCCATATCAAAACAGATTTTTAAAAAAGAAAGAAAGAAAGAAAAGGAAAGAAACAATGAAAATAATTCAAGGAAAGCATTTATTTATTGGTAGGTGTTTGTAATACGTTTTCTAACTCCTTTCTGTTTCAAGCTTCCAATACGTTTTTGCTCTTTTCTTTTCTCTCTCTTCTTGTTCTTCTTTTTTTTTTGTAATATCAATGTAGGGTCATTCCATAGTGACTAACGTAACATTCAAAGCTAATTTTGTAACTGTTTTTACTTGTAACTTAAAGGATAAAAAATATTTTTTTGTTATGCTGGTGGATTTACAATGTACATGGTATCTCTGTATCATTTCTGCTAAGAATTTAAAACAAAATTACTGACAGTGGATATTTTTTCAACCAAAATAGCAGCGTGACTAACGAAACATTTTTGCGACCCTGAAAATTAATGCTCATATTGTGAGGCAAAAATTTCTCAAAGTTAAGTAAGTGTTAAAAATTTAATGATACATTTGAAAAATGTGTAAAGTTGGCTTTTAAAAACATGAAGTACATTTAATTAATCTTAATTTTTTTAGTCTTAAGTGTCACATTTACTCAAGATGGATTGTGACTAACGTAACGTGACTAACATAACCATCGAATAACACGCAATAAACACACTACAAACTATTTATAATGGCTAATCTCAGTGATAATTACAATACTTTTTCATTTTTTTCAACTTCTTATGTTGTATGATTTTTATTTATTTAATCATTTATTTATTTTTTGATACTTTTTTCACTTCGGCATTTTTTTTCTTCGGCTGAGGTTGATATTTCCATAAATTGACCCTGTACTAGATCGGTTTGAAAGGAAAGGCCCGATTTGGGGAAGAATTTATTGTTCTTCTATTTTAATTGCTTCTAATATATTTTATTTGCTTTTAAACCGTTGCTATTGGTTTAACAAAAGACACATCATTAAATTTTCATGATTTAGAGAAAAATTTTAGCCTATATTATAGATTTTGACTACGAAAAACAGCCTGTGAATTAAACACCATAAACATTTTTAGCGTGTTAGAGAATAAAACAATATTATAGTCTAAAACCTTGATTTTCTCTAATGGTAATTAATTTCTCTTTTTTTTTAGTTGTGTCAATATTCTTGCCTAGTACAGATGTGTTTTCCCAGTGGGTAAAACAAATCCATCTTAATTAAGTCACTACTATTTGAATTCGGTTAAGTGCTTATTTTATTTTTATTGATTGCACTTTGATGTAGCCTTTCATTTCTTGCTCTGATTTTTTTTAATTCTTTTACTTGTATTTTTTTGTTTTTGCACTCTGACAGTTCAATCATAATTTTTTGTTCAACAGTTTTTTAAGTCACTGGTAGTGTGACAGTTTTAATACAAATCCCCTTTTCCTATTATTGCTTACTGGGTGTTGCTTTCGACATTTTCGAGTCCCTTTATTACGTTCTTTTAAACTAGGAAATGCAAGCTGGAAATGTATTATTTTTCAAAGTAATTGCTTTTTTTTCCAAATTTGATTTCGTTTTGTTCTTAAGACTATCGGCAAACCTATGAATGCTACTCTTAGTTTGTTTTTTTAACAAAAATTTAGCTTTTTTTGTTCCATTAAATTCGTTTATATACATTAATAATACTAACAACTGATCTTTAATAAAATGACATTGAGACTGGGAGTAATGTATTTTTCTTCACTTAAAGTGCTTTATCCTTTTCTAACTTTTAAAATATTTGACAATAATATTTTTATAACAAGTTTTTTTAAGTAAATAATTTATTTCTTCTTGCATATATATGTGTTTAACACACGGAGGTACAGTGTCGTTTTTTTTTTCTTTTGAATTGGGAGGTATGCTGGAAAAAATGGCAGCACCTAATTTTAATGTTCAAAAGGTCAGCATCGAAACTTAAAACATCAAATCACATTTTACATTTGTACAAAAAAAACTTTTATGACTTCTTTTGTATAAATACTGAAACGCATAAAGAGGAGTTATTAAAGTATTAAAAAGAAAAAAAAAAGATATTTAAGACCTAATTAAGAGATTCTGAAAACATTGAAGTGCTTACCTTTTCTACCTTCTTTTCACAGCAAGCACTTCATCTAGTTCTGTATTAAATTATCTTTAAAATAGCATATGCCAGCACACGCCATTTAAAAAACGTACGTGTGTGTGTATGCTTGTAAGTTTATGAAACATTGTAAAAAAAAATGCCCAAATTTTATTACTTAACATGAAAATCCTAATATTCTCCTATAAATTTCTAAAGAGGAGTTCCTTATTTTATGGCCCAAGGTATGTTTAGAAACCTTTATCAGCACTCTATTCAGAAGAAACACAAGTCATTATGTTGTCGTGGAAAAGAAAAACATTATGTATCATGCATGAAGACACCAGAGGGCACAAACGCTTTTAGACTGCTCTTTCGATCATTAAGAAGAAAAAGAAGATTGGTTACAAGAGATGAATACAACAATTTCTTACTCTAATAATACATGTTGTTATTGAATCCAACATACAGCCACGTAATTCATTAAAACTCAAATTACATAAAAGGTTTCATTACTTTATTTATTCAGGAAAGGTAGATGTTTCGGTTTTTGTGTTGATTGTAAGAAATATTTTTAAAAAAATGTCTACAAGTTCTATTTTCAGTTTTAGAGCTTTACAAAGTATATTACAAGGGCTTTTCGTTGATTAAAAAAAGCATCTTTTTTTAAAACTAAAACTATACAAGAAACAAAATAAATAAAAATAATAATAATAATAATAATAATAATAATAATAATAATAATAATAATAATAATAAAACATGCACCCAACTCTTTATTATCCTGCAGTCTTTCACACTGTGTTTGTGTGTGCTTTAATCTTTCATTGAAGATGATTAAGTGAGTTAATAGATGCACCAATTTTAACATAAAAAGTAAAACATTAGCTTTCAGGCATTCATATTTCTTTCTTCCTCTAATTTTCTAAATGAATTATAATAAAAGCTTATTTTGATTTAGAGTGTAGCACTTTTTCTACAACATAGCACTTTTTTGGAAGCTACATGAGCAATTGTAAGCATAAAAATTTCAAGCTTCCGTTTAGAAAATTACCTAAATTGATGTGTTTACTATTTATAGATAGTTCTGAACAGGGAACTACAAGAATAATGTAATAATTAAAAAAAATTAAATAGGTAGCTCACATAATAAATTTACATAATATCATTCTTAAAAATAGGTAAAATCCTTTTTCTTTAATTTGTTAAATTTGCTTAAATAAAAGTTAATTAGATTGTGTTTTCTAACTATACTCACTTACAATGATCTAATTTACAAAATCTTTGCAATTACTTACACACAAGTTTGCAAAAGAGCATCTCTATTCTTAGAAATAACGGATGTAAAAAAAAGAATATATGTATCTTATACACCTATCTGTAATAAAAAGTATGAGCCCATAAAAATGCAAAGCATAAAACGAGTAACGTACGTAATTTCTCTTCTTCAGAGAAAGAGATGTTTCTAAGCATTTACAACCATAATTATTGCTCATCTGATGCTCTATTCGTTGAATTACAGGCAGCTGTACTATTTCCCATTCAATAAAAATGGAGGGGAGATTCCTCGAGAAAAAGTAATTGCTTGCGTATAAAGGAAGAGCATGTATATTGAAGAAATAGATGTCTAAAGTTTAATAATTAAGTATCACTCATTTATTGAAATTTAACTCTACTCTATTTTAATATTACAAAATTTAGGATTTTTTTCCTCTACTTCACAAAGTGCAGGGTATTGTTTGTAGTCTGCAAAGTTTCTTATTTTAATCACAAATAATTTCTTGCTGTGAAACTAATTTCTACTAATTAACAATAAGCTTTAACGTATGTTTTAATGTACGTATGTCAGTCGCCTAGTGCCGGTATATTTCTAGGAAAATATATTTAAAATTTGTTTTACTTTACGGGAGTCTACAGTTCATTTTTTGCAGTGCATGTTTTTTTTAATTTGGGAAATAAGTGTTTTTCTGTTTTAAAATCAGCTGTTCTCTATTAACCCTTCACTGCACGGTGTGCCAGGTCTGGCACAAACCAAATAAACCCTCATATATTCCTATGATTTTTAAATGCAGTTAAACTGAGCTTTGTGCCCCTTCTGGAACATTGCTATAACAGTTTGGTGTGATTTTTATGCACTAGTTAGTTGCACTAGTCTAGGTATTACAGTTCTTGCTTTTGAAAGAAAGAGTGTCTGCATTTCCGTTAGAAGTGTGCTTAGTCATTAGTTCCTTTGTTCTAAAATTGTTTAAATACACTTAGTGGAAAGTTTGTTTATACCACTTATGACACAAAAACATTGTAGATTATTACACTTATCGGTATACAAAGCATATGCTACGTGCTTTGTGCCATATATAGAACAAACAATTAAAACATCATTTTTGGTGCACATTTTTAAGATTAATTTTTTTCTTCATTTTTCCTGAACTCAGGGCTATTTAAAAGGTAACAAATGATTTTTTTCATGAAAATATAAAAAATCGTGCAGTGAAGGGTTAAAACAAAATTATGTGTCGTTTTTTGTCTTGTTTTTACGCTGTTAATAAGATCTGAATGACTACAATTAAAATAGAAAGAACATCAAATTTGGTGCAGTACGGTCACATATCTTGGTTTATTCCTACTGATTCTAGTTTACAATACCATTTTTTCTTGATAAATATTAAAAATTTGTCAATGTTATAATCATTTAAAACAAAAAACTTACTTAAAAAAATACCAATCCCTATTTTTCTTTATTTTTAATTTACTTTCTTCAATGGTTTTGCCGAGAATGACAATTAAAATAAAATGTAGCTTAAAAATAACTTTCTATGAAGCGAAAAAAAAAAGAAAAGAAAAGAAAAACCATTGGAATAGCTTGCTTTATCAAGAGTTACTATCAATTTCTATTCGTTAAGGCCGTTTTCTTCCGGCAAAGAGAGAGAAAGATTTATATCTTTTCCAGAACTCTCTAAAATTTATGAAGATTTACTACCATAATGTAGGTTTCACTAATTACTGTTTGCTGGAAAGTTGATTAGAGTGTTTTGAAGATCTTTGGTTGCATCTTTAATTGTAAGTGTATGGGTCATTAGTGGATTTCTAAACGATTAGATTATCTACTTAAATTAGCAGTAACTGGTGATTATTCATGCACGACGTTATCATGACACAATAATTTTAGAAATTACTCAATTTTTTAATATTTGCTCACTTTTTATTCTAAACAATATCAGAACGGAAAACATGCTTGAAAGTATACTTTTATATAAGTTATTACGTGTAATTTATTGTAGCACAAAAAATTAAATAAAAAATATTCAAAAGAAAAGTACTGTTATTTGCTTATTACACACTTATAAGATAAAAAATATAACATAGTTAATATTATATTGCCTTTTCTTCATTTGCTTTAAAAACTTTAACATGTTTTTGGTAACTTACGTTACATAGAACAGAGCCTTTTGGAAATTGACATAAATCACTTAACTAAACTGATAACTCTTGTTTCATCAATTCACAATATTAATTTTAAGTGTAATAAACTATAATCTTACTTTGTTACATTTATCTAATGGAAAAAAAGTGAAGCTTCATTATCTGCTCTTCCTGCGCAGGACCAGGGGCGGGCCTGCACCGCCCGCCTGAAGAGGAGGGGTCGCGCCAGGCGGACTGGCTGAGAGGTTCTTGGTACGCCATCTTATACCGCATGACGAAGGCGTTTGCGCCAGGCTAGCAGATCATAGGGCGGTTGGTGAGAAACTTTGGCAGAATGCCAATTTGAAAGAGGAACTACACGACGACCGAGATCCGAAAACATATAGCAGTTTTTGCTCAAAAAAATGCTGCAATCATCTTGTTTTAAGCTGCAATCATTTTTGTTGGGGGGAGGGGGTTTAATTTATAACTCATCGATATTTTTGGGTTCGTTTTTTAATATTAAAAAAGTTTTCCACGAAAATAGAAGTTGAACTGGAAGTCAAAAGAAATGTTAAATCATAGAATTATTGCTGAATTCAAGCGGGTTTTGCTCGTTAAAAGCAAATTGCGTTCTTATAGATTTAGCATAGTTAAACCCATATATTTCTGATCCCCTACCTAAGTGAAGGCTTTTTGCAAGCTAATTTGATTTAATTAATTTTAAAAGTACATAAGCAGGTTCTGGAGTTTTCTGAAAATCAAATGAATTCTGCATGAAAATTACTTGAAATTGAACAAACTATCAAACATTTCAAATTTCCTTTTTAAACACTCGGATGAAGAAAGAAACATTATTATAGTTTCTTCGCAACAGTTTTCCCCGTTTGCGTTTTATTACTTTACTCCTCTGTCATCTCAGAGAAACAATCCTTTATTTACCCAGGGAACTATTCTTAGCAATCTCATTTACATAATCGGCATTTATGTTTGGAATGAGACATAAATGTTTGGAGTAAGAGGCAGATGCATTGATTTTAATTACAGAGACGAAACAAATATGGTGTAAGTATATATGTGCATGAAATTACACAAACATAAATTCCTAGAAACTGTTCAATAAAACTGAATCGTAATAAAGGCAACAAATAATACCAGCCATAATGTAGCACGCAAAAACACGTCGTCTCTAAAAATAACTTTCTTTATCAAAGTAGCCGCAGGTATCACGCTATTCATTAGAAGAGGTTTCCGTGAAACGGATTTATTATTCAGTTTTATGTTGAGTAGATAGTGTTAAGAGGAGATTTATGATATAGCGTCATGAATCTGAAGAAAATTGCTGGGTTTTTATGCGGATTATTAGTTACAACTTTCTACTTTATTCTAGGCTAAAAATATATTTTAAAATGTGTTAATTTCCAGAATTTTTTTTGATTTTTGAATTTTGACGCATTTGCAGCATTAAAGGACGTTACTAACAAATGATAATAGTAGGGGAGAGCGAGGTTAAAAGTTACACGGGTGATTTTTTTCCTTTGAAGTAGCTCCTTTGACTAGCCATTAAAGATTTAATACATACAAATTATTAATGTTAGAAAGCAAAAACCAAAAGAAAAAATGTAGTTAGTATGAGAAAACTACTGATTATTTGAGTGATATGATTGTCGCCCTTAAAAAAAATCTCCCTTATATAAACTACTGTTTCATTCCCCACAAATTATGTTATTAATGAGTTTCTTATTTCGCAACATGGTTGTATTCGAAATTAGCATCATTATTTCTTGTCTTGTTAATCTCAGAACAAGTTTCCCTACCCACATATTAGCTTGCCCCAAGTCGAGACTAATTGCTCCTTTTCATCTTTACTTACTATAAAATTCTTTATCAAAAAATCTTACATAATAAAACTCAAAAAAAAAAAACAATCTGTATATCAAAGGGACTATAATACTAGGTTTAAAAATCGGAATAATAATTATAGAACCAAGTTTTTTAAACGAATTTCAAACTTGATTAGAAAACGGAACTTTTAGCCCCGCTCTCCGTTAATTAAATATATTCTCTTTTTTTTTAAAAGTAGTTCACACTTTTTTTCTTCATACAAAATGTAAGAGTTGCAGAAGTATTGAAATGCGTACATAAATAAATACGCCATAGACAAAGCAGTGAAATTCACATTTTAGGGAAGAGGAGTGAACATGTACGAACTCCAAGTAAAAAAAAATTCGGTTGCATTTATTAGTGCTTAAAACTCAAATTTGAGTTGTATTTTTTTTTAACTCCTGTCTTACAAGATACAATAGAATAATGAATTTATAGTCTTATAATTTAAAGACATCTTTAGGCAGTGCATACATTCAAAAATTGTGTGTTGTAGTATGTTTAAGTAAAAGTTTGAATAGTTTTTAAAGTTTGGTAATTTAATGCCTTTTTCATTGGCAGAAAAATCGTTTACAGGATCTTTTCAACATTTTTGACAGCAAACCATATCTGAGTATATCCTGTTTTCTTAGTATCATAATTATTCGACATTTTTTACAGCCGTATACGATAACTTTGATCCACATTTTAAAGAAGATTCAACTGCACTATCTAGGCTGTTATTACATCTAATGACATAAAACTGAAGACCGACTCTAAAAGTACTTTTATATCAAAAAATAAATAAATAAATAAAAACTATTTAAAATAAAATTTCTACCTGGTTTAAAACTATACGGACACTTAAAATACTATGGACCAAGTTTTTAAAAAATATGCAAGATATTATATGCAAAAGTTTCAACAGCAAGGATGAAATTCCTATTTTAGTTCGAAAGCTAAACAAGGGTTTTGTAATTTATTGTACACCATGAAATATTAGAATCTGGAAAGAGATATTCAAACCACTTAAAATCGGCACTCAAGAATAGCTTCTTAATAGCTGCATAAGATTTATAGAGCAATATAATGTTATAATCTTGCCAACTAAGTTCATTATTAAACCTACTACAGTTTCTGTAGGCGTCAAACGTACTGAAAAATATGAATTGGCTCAAAGAGGACCGGCATGGCTTAATATTACAGTAAACGACGACCTGGGCAATAACTAACTGGGCAATATAATTAACAAATGATTGAGAGGCTACCTTTTGGAAATTGTTCAAAGTGACGTAAATCAAATGCAATAAAACTTTAATCACTCACTTAGAAGCACAATGTATATGATTGTACATATAAAACTAAAGTACATATAAACCTGCATGGAAATAAGAGATTGAGTTTCTTTCATTTAACTTATCATGAAACTAGGGCACTTTCATTAAAGTACATAACCGTCACGCTTATGTCACCAAGAAACTGACCCCGTTTCTTCTTGAAAGAAAAGTAATTTATTTAAAACTTAATCGCGTAAAAGTTCAGCTCTTTACTTCTCCTTTCAAAATCTGCATTAAAGATTTATAGCACTGTCAAATGCTACATTTTTGTGTTGATAAATTGAAAAAAATTGCTTAATTTTAATAAAGGTGATAGAAAAGTTTTTGCAGATATTTAGCAGCCAAGTTCTACTTGAATTTTTTTAAACTTACAGAACTTTAAAATAAAATTTTATCTGACGATTTGGAATGAAAATTGAAACCATATGTATTTATACAAAGAGATAACATTACTCTTAATTCCTCCAAAACAATTTGAATTCACATTTAAAAAAATTAAAGTCTCTCTTTGGAGAAATGTTAGACTTTTGCAAATTTTTAGAGAATGACGGTTATATAAAAGCAGTGAAAAATGTTTCTTTCCATTTCTTTTCTTTTTTTTTTGGAATTTTATATAACATTTAGTGGGTATGATATTCGTTCGAAATATATGTTTTTTTGTCGTGTGCCAGCCAGGCTGGCAATTTGCGGTGCGCTGCTTCACTTTTCCAACTGTACCGTTATTTGGTCTGAAGTCCGACTTCCACAGTACACGCATGCCATAGGTACCCGTTTATAGGGTAGGCAACCTTTCACACAACAACACATTCATACAAGGAAAGGACAAGGACAGGAGAGAGAAAGCACATCCATGCCCAAGCCGGGACTCGAACCCGGGGCCACACCATCCATGGCAGACTACTCTGACCACTAGACAAGGTGGCCGGCACAAAATACATGTAAATTCTAAAAGTTAATTCTCGTGCAGTTTTCCATGCGGCATATTCGCTTCTTTGTTTCTTTTTCTTTAGTTGATGTCATAATCTTAGTCTTTTATTAGTTGGATTCAGTCATGAACTTATACAGATGTACGAGCGTTGCTTTTTTTGCGACCTCCGATAGGCTATAAAAAACAATCGGATGAATTTGCAAAAAATATTTTATTATCAAAAGTAATGTATAATGCAAATCTCTTCTCCACATAATCACCTTCAAGATTGTAGTATCTGTTAAAATATTTTATTATCAAAAGTAATTTGTATAATGAAAATTTCTTCTCTACATAATCACCTTCAAGATTGTAGCATCTGTTATACCTGTGAACAATCGGATAAATTTGCAAAAAAATTTTATTATCAAAAGTAATGTATAATGCAAATCTCTTCTCTACATAATCACCTTCAAGATTGTAGCATCTGTTATACCTGAGAACAAGCTTTATAATACAATCCTAGTAAAATTTCGGCGCCTATGATTGGAAGTGAGTAATGACGTTGTCTTTGAGTTCCACGTCACTTTGGAAGCACGATGATTCCGGATCCCAAGCCCCAGTTTCAGTTCAGGGAACAGATCAAAGTCACTTGGAGCTCGGTCGGAACTAAATGGTGAGTGTTCAAAAGTGTCCCATTGAAATTGTTGAAGGAGCTGTTGGGTTAAGTGATCGCTGTGAGGACGGGCACAGCGTTTATGCATATAATTTATTAGAGTAGAGCCATTAATTAAAAACACTGAAGTAATTAAACTGCGATCTCATCTTCAGTATATAAACAAAAGCATTCGCAAAGCATGACTGAAAACAGTTCCTTTTGAGTTTTTACCTAAAAATATTCTATCCCCATTTTTCAAGTTTTTCATCATATTATTTCCATTTTGTACGTTAGGGCTTTCCCCCTTTTTTTCTTTTCCTTTGAAGTATATTTATTTTTAAGAAAAAGGAAATAAAGATTTTAGGAAGATGAAAGCAGCACCTGTTTGTTGAACACATGGAACAATACCTGTTGCGCAGGGAGAAAATTAAAGCTTTTCTTTATAAAAAGGAAGGTGTTTTTTTAATGCTCAACTATTGTCTTAATGTGTGAAAATTTTTTAACCTCGCACAAGAGATTAATTAAAATGAATTCAAAGTATTCCAAAAGTAATTAAATTTTAATTTTATCGTTATTAAGCCTTAAGTCTTTACGTAACGTGAAAGAGAATATGCACTTAAAAATTCCAACCCTGAAAATATATGATAAAGTTCGTAGATAAATAAAAGTCATGGCTATTGAAGTGTTTTTAAACATACACTAATCCTACAATATTAAAATTCTTATGTCAACACAATATTACTTTTTTTATGCTTATTAACTAATTGATTTTGAAAAAAAATGGAGACGTGTATCAAATAGATGTTTTAACATAAAACTTAAAAGTTATATGACTTGGAAACCACATTAAAAACTTATGGATGACAATACAACAATTTTCATCTACATTTTATTAATTCTAAAATGTACAATTATAAACCACTTCATATGCTTGAGCTAGAAGGCACTAACTAAATCATACATATCCGTTGTCTGGAAGTCATACAAATATGAATGAATAAAATGAAAGAAAAGAAAACTGAAAATTAAGCATCTTAAAAATGTACTTTTGAAACACTTGTTCACATGAGGGTGATTATTACTGAACACTCAATAAGAAGCTGTAAAATTTGCACTACACGTGTGGTGATAATAAACATACATGACCGATATTTCCTGTATTACATGCAAATCTGTTAAAAACTATCTTGGTGTTTATATTTTTTTAAGCACATTTTGCATAAAATTTTCAGATCATAAAATAACCTATCTTCGTGCGTGTGCTGAATTTGTGAGTTGATGTGACTGTAAATGCAGGATTTTCCCCGAATCGAAGACAAACACCGAATAGCATTTTCCCAAGTGTAAAATAGCGAAAGCTTAAAATTACGCAAGCGTAGAATCTCAAACTCATTTTCAATACTTCACGTATACATTAGGGATTTCCTTCGGCTTGGAGCTTGTGTGTGTTATAGGCGTTGTATCTTTCATTATTTGTCGTGCCTCACTTGGAGAAGACGCTCTGGAAATGGGCATGAGGGAGATTGCATTTGGATAATGCAAAACATTGCAGGGTTCGTTTTCTTTTTTAGTAGTCGAATATCACTTGCACGCTGCAAAAAATGAACTGTTGTTTTTACAGTATAATACTGGCAGTCGAGGTTCCAATTTAAACCTGTAAAATGCACAATAATAAACTGTAAAACTAGAAATTGTTTAACTAGCTGTAAAACTAGCTACAGTTTATTTCTATAAAAGAGCAATTTCACAGTTTATTACCACAAAATTATCTGTATTATGGTGTAAAAACAACAATACTGGAAGCAGTGATTCCAGTTTAGAACTAAAATGCACTGTAATAAACTAAAAAAGAAGTAATTTTACAGTTTATTACTGTAATTTAGCAATTTTACAGTTCATTACTGTAAAATTAGCAATTTTATAGTGACAAACTGTGAAATGAGCTATTTTTACAATTTGTTACTATAAAATTAGCTGTATTATACTGTAAAAACAACATCTATTTTTTACATTGCACTTGCAAATACATTTTCGGCTATATTGACACCTTTAAAAAATTACTGTATAAGGAGTTATCAAAATTTTGCTCAGTTTTGATATTCCTTACGTAAACACCCGTTGACGTAAAATGTGTTTCATGCTAAAATTTTTGCATAAAAGGAAAAACGTTGGTCAAAATCGTTCGCCAACTAATGTATAGAAAAAGGCGGGCTTAGTTTTTTCATTTGTGGAAATAATTAATAAAGTGCATAATAGCAATAATTATAACAACCACTTGTGTAAAAAACTAATTCGCAGTGATTGATCTGTTTATGGTAAACTACCTAGGAAGCACAAAAAACGTTTAAACGTTTTATAAACGTTTTTAATCGGTTGTTGCAACGTTAATAACCATTTTACAACCTTTAAAAAACGAGGTGTGCTACTTGGGTAAACACTTCAATATTTCCAGATATCTCTAGCAGATGTACTTAGAACCAATTGTAACTTGAACTAAACATCGCTGAAAAATCCTTGTGTTAGAGTAAAATAAATATTTTCTAACTTCAAAAAATTCCTTTTGATCAACTCTTTTCTTATTTCTAGAGCATTTTCGATGGCCTGAAAAGAAAATAAGGAATGTGTGGTTTTAATGAAATATTAGATACTATATATGAGCTTCTTTCATCTGCTTTTGTCAGCTCCTTTTTCTTATACTTGATGTTTCAGTTTTGATGTTTTCCTTTATATTTTCTCGCTGTTTATTCTGTTTCATTTTTTGAATAAATAAATAAATAGATCTGTGTGTGGGCAGATGCGTGGGTGGATAGTTATGTGTTAGTTTCGCGTTAAGGATTGACAGTCATTCTGAAAAAGACAATTAAAGCTAAGAAGCTTTGGCGTTTGCCCCGTACACATGCATTAGAATAATGTTTTTGGTAATATGTCTATGCATTTATAGTTTCGTAATTTTTCATTTACTCTGGTTGTATACCATCAAACCACAACGAATCAAGCTAAAATTTTCTTTGCATAGTTTCGTCCTTTGATGTAGTTTTAGTTTTAGCATGTATGTATTATTCTTCTGCCTTTTTTTAATTAATCTTTTGTTTTTTCCCCTCTTTTTCGCTTTTTTTAAGTAATTGCAAGTATATTTATCATGTTTCCTTTATTGAGCAAACAGGACAAAATTTAAATTCGTATGCATAACTTCTCTATTTTTAAGGAAAATCTTGTCCAATGATTTCCAGTATCAACAGAGAACGATTTACTCTTAGAATTTAAGAGCAGTACAGTAGAAAAAAAAATATATATCAAAGTTAGGTGATGAATTGACAAAAAAAGTGCAAGTAAACTTTTTCTTAGGAAATGCTCAACATTACATAGTACCATTTTGTAGCTCTTGAAGAGATTTTGCAAAAAAGGAAAAAATGTTTCAATAATCTATTTGTCTATCAAATTATTAATTACATCAATTTATAGAATTCTACAAAAAAAAAATGAAATCCAATGAAGACTAAAAGAAAGGATACATTACTATGCTATTTTCCAAACTCTGCCCTGATGTTAATGGTTATTATTCCCTTTAAATGGAACTTCTTATTATAGAAAAAAAAACTCTTACTTTAAAACAATTTCATCACTTACTTCACGGACGAAAGAGAACAAATGTCATGGATCCAAACGATAAACGATATCTTACCTTGTTCACATTTATAACTTGCGAATCATCTTGAACAAAAAAATCCATAAATCAATGGTAACGTCAGGACATACTTTGATTTCGGTCTTCTTTCATTTGGAACAGCACTGATCTAAAATGTCGTTTCCAGTTGGACTTTCAGAGAATAAGTCATCATTGAAGATAGAGCTGAGAAGAACACACGGAGTTCTAAAATGCTTTTGTAAAAGTATTCTGAATAGCTACGAAATAACTGATGTCTTTAGCTGTTAGAAATATTTATTATTAAAAACGGAGGATTGTGTCCACACAAGATATTTTTCTTTTGCTGTAATAATGAAAAAAAATGGCTAATTTCTCTTTTACGACATTTTGAAAACGAATATATGTGCAGGTCCAAATTATTATGTTTCTCCGAGAAGAAACGCAAGAAAAACACTGCGTTCTTACATGTGAGGAAAGAAAGTAGAACTTTTGGATGCCGCTTATTAAGCATAACATTGAACTTTTGGCACTCAGATTTTCAAGACTCTATTGTATATTTTCAGGGTGACATGGAGCAACTTGGACAAAATTTCAAACCAAATATTTAAAAGTGCCACTAAAATTATAGCTTCATTGCCATAAGGGATTGATTATAGAAAGCTATTAAACAAGTGTAAGTAACGTAGTTGTGATAAACATTACGGTTAACAAATGATATTTCATACTTGAACTACATAAGCAAGGAGTGACACAATGTGAAATTGTTCAAAGATTGAAAGTGTCTAAGCAGACGTTTTCATACACCACGAAAAGGTTTAAAGAACTCGAAAATGATGATGATAGGCCAGGAGGGAAGAAAGCATATAATTAACGCATCAAGAAACCAAAAAATTAACAAAAATTGAGTTCAACGAAATCTTAGAATTTTAGGGAGAAAGGTTTCAATACTAACAGAGAAACCGCCCGTCTGATGGCGAAAATAGGATCTTCGTTTTCGTCCTTACAGAAGGAAAAAGGTTTAAAGGCTAACAATAGAGAACAAACTCACAAGATTTCAAAAGTATCAAGAGTTTTTTAAAATGGTCCTCAAGGTGTTCAATGGCAAACATTTGTCTTCATAGATGAGAAACTGCTCACGATTCAACTAGCTCTCAATAGCATAATGATAGAGTTTGATCGGAAAAAGCTTCTGGACTTTCTTGCATTGCTGAACTGCGTCATCGAACCCATATGTAATGTTTTGGGGTGGGATACGTGCTAGTCACAAAACACTACTTGTTTTTGCTGATCAAGGGATACATATTTATCAACAAACATATCACCAAATCATTTTGGAAGATGTTGTTTTACATTGATCACAAAAGTTCTTTAGAAAAAAATATGGTCCTTCCAACAGAAGCTTGCACCTGCAGAGCTAAAGACTCTCAAGATTGGTGGAAGACATTTTTAGCCACCGTTTTCCCCAGATTTGAACTCAATGGATTGTTCTGTTTATTCCATCTTGAAGACTTTGGTGCTTTTGCTTAACTTTATAGCACTTTTGCATCCCTAAATAAATTTTTATGCAAAATATGGGATAAACTATCACTAAGTGAGTTGCGATCTACAGGCGATAATTTTGTGACACGCGTTTAAAGCTTTGTATTGAGACTTTTAAAATTACCACTAAAAATAATATATTAAACGAAATAACGTAAGTTTAGCCGTAATATTTTCATTAGCATTAAAGTTATAATGTATAATGTCTGTTCAAATTAATTCTAGTTACCCTGCACACTGCACAAAAAAATTGCTGTTTTTACAGTATAATACTGGTAGCAGTGCTTCCAGTTTAAAACTAAAATGCACAGTAATAAATTTGAAAATTTGCAATTTTACAGTTAATTTCTGTAAAGCAGCAATTTTACAATTTATTACCACAATTTTACCGTTTGTTACCACAAAATTAGCCGTATTATACTGAATAAACAACAGTATAATACTGGCAGCAGAGGTTCCAGTTTAAAACTGTAAAATGCACAGTAATAAACTGTAAAGTTAGCAATTTTAGTTCATTACTGTAAAGCAGCAATTTCACACTTTGTTAGTGTAAATTAGCAATTTTTACAGCTTATTACTATAAAATTAGCTGTATTATGCTCTGTAAGAACAACATATATTTTTAGTGTATATACAACCGCAATAATGTACCTGATGTTTCATCAAATAGTCAAAAAGTTTCAACTTCTCTTATAAATACCTTTCACCAATAGCCATTAATAACAACCAGGAATAAAAACAACGTTTAAAGTATTTTTCCGTTTCGAAGGATAACCCATCCATCTTAAGAAGGATTTTCTCTAAGATGTCACGTAGTAACTGAATAGTCGCACCCCTCGCCTCCACGAAAAGACAAAGTTCTGCGTCACCGTTCCGAGCCGAATCCCATCGATTTTACTTTCTTCCGAATTCCATCTCATGTTTTATCTTGTACTCCAACGCGAGGCGGAACAAAACTAAGCTACACTGCGGTTTTCATTTTCTCTTTTCGCGTTCGCGGCGTGAGAACAAGTATCTGTGAAAAGAGATTATTTGACTCCGTTTCTGGCTTTATTTCCCTTTGTAACGAGGGGGATTTCAGGTGGCAAAGCTTTTTTAATATTAGGATAAGAATGCAAATGATAAAGTCAATATTAATTGGAGTTGTGATCAGTGCAAATCATTTTTCTCTTACAGGATAAATCGGTAAGCACTAATTAACCGAATGCAGAATAGAAAACAAACTTGGTTTTTCTTTAAAATTGTTATATTTTTTCTCGGAGAGGAATAGTTGTTTTTATTTGCTCTTAATATCATCTGGTTTAATTACGATTGAAAAAGACAAAAATGGCAGTAAGTAAAATTTAGTGTGATAACTGCTAAAATTGATATTTCACTGCAAATGAAATCAAAATTAAAAAAAAAAAACACTGGTGGCAAAATATAATTAAAACTCTAACTCAAGATGTTTGAAAAATATTGAATTCTTTTATTTATTTTCTGTTGTTTGAAAGGTAAAATTTTTTAATCGTAGTGTGTATTATTCAATGCATTACTTTTTTATTCATGTTCTCGCCTATCTTATTAGCATTTTTTCTAAAATACTGGTTAATTTGTTAAAAATTGAACAACCTGTAGGGGGAAAGGCAAATAAATTATTTGGTCTTCATACGAAGATATTAAAGTCCAAACCCAGAAATATTTAGTTCAAGAACTGTCATAAGATGTTTTCTTTAAACATTGCTAGAAACTTAGAAAAATTAAATATTGGAATGCAAAAGTTTAAATGCACTAAAAATATGTTAAAATATATTTAAAAAAAACGAAGATTAAAGGACTTTCATCATCCAAATATTTCATTACTGTGATATAATTTGTTCAAAATAGCCCTCAGATTAGTATGATTTTCGTTCAAAATGTGCTTTGTTTCCTTTTTTAAGAACCGTTCGATGATATGATCCCACCAAACATCCATCGGTGATATGTTCAACAAACATTCTAAACAGACATTTACATAAAAACTTTCAAGATTGAAATTCAAAATTCAGTGTTCATGGTACACTGAAACATCCACGTGCATTCCAAATTTCATTGACGCAAATGTAATGACTTCGCCTTAATACATTGCACGCACACATACATGCAGTGTGTCCTGCATTTTCTTTCGGTTATAATTTTAGGTAAAGAAACGATTTGAATAATTAATGTTAATTGTTGAATAATTCATTTGGCGTCATGACAATACCCTCAAAGTGATGCATATTCATAAGACAAATAAATTAACATCTAAATAAGCAAACTTCAAAAATGTCCATTAATTGAAACAAAAGATACAATTCTATACTGAGAGTCAACATTTATTGTTATGTACTCAAGAGATTAGCAGTGCTTGAAATAACAAAATCTATTGAACTCATCTGAAAAGCGGAGGGTTTCAGTTATTTAGGCATATGTTCAGGTGGTTATTATGAGGGATACTGATTTCACAATGAGTTAGTTGGTAACGATGAAGACGAAGAAAATTATCCTTCTTAGTACAAAGATTTGAGAGTAAACCGTTACCAAAACTACTGGAGATTAAGGTTAGATTAAAAAAAAAAACAAGTTGGGACAAATAATGTAAGGAAATGTTTTCCAAAGTATCAATAAAGAGTATACATTATTTAGGAACTATTTAATCGTGAAAATTATGCTTTTATTGGTGAAGGCATTTAAAACACCGCTAAACTTTTTGAAAATTGTAAAACCAATACTATATTTTAATATGTTCGCGCTACTTTAATTTTTAACGAAAATTTTTCTTTACTTTACAACTGAAGTGGAATAAAGTGAGTTTGAAAATGCTGTTTTTCAATTTAGCGAGGAAGTTTTTAAAGGATACTGTATTTTTCTAATGATGTTGTTGAATACTTTTTAATTAAGGAACATGTCGCTGTGTCATTTCGTAAGGCATCATCACCATTCGTTAATTCTTTAAAATACGTTTTAAATCCCCCTCCCCGTCTCCCTCCCACTTCAAATTTTGGGATCGGATTCATATGGGGAAACCTTTCTCTGAAAACTTAACTTATTTCTTTCTTTCGTTATAATTTCTACTTTTGTTACACATTAGTTCAAATACTTGCTCATAATTTATCAATTGCATTATTTATAGTGTAAATTCTACTGACCGAACAAACGTAATTTTTTGAAGTTTTTTTTAAGTGGTTATCTTATAGTTAGGCTTTTAACTATGTCTATTTTTAAACCTAAATAAGTGTAGTTTTGAATACGTTTATAAAACTCATTTTAGAATTGTGTTTGTGTATTGATCATAAGCTAATAGCAATTATAAACTTCGAATGGTAGATGAATTGGATGAACATATCATTTGTGACTAAATAATCGCGTCACTATTAAATCAGATTTCTGCCAAACAGTTAATCAGAAAAAAATTACGAACGTTTAAACACTTCCGTGATACCAGGATTACGCAGTTTTCAAAAAAAAATCACTATGTGTTAATAGTTTAAATTATCATGGACACCATCTCAAAAAATTTTCTTTAATCTAATTTCACTTAGGGTGATTTCTTTGGAGCTAGCATAGTGCCTACCTTTGATACCAGTACCATTACTGGAGATAGCTAAGAAATTACGTGCTGTGCTAAAGGTTTAACTTTGTATATATGTCAACAAAACCGATTAATCACTTTCTCTTTTCGGAAAGTAGGATCTAGTTTTGAAACATGCGTAGCCTCTCTTCAAAGCTGAGGATCTTAAATGTGTAAATACATCAGTCAATTTTAATAAAAGACAAATTGTCAAGTTTTATTTTCATATATAGGTCGCAATAAAGGGATATAAGATGTTGCAATGTCAGGTGAGCATTAGGGATGAAGCAGTCGGATTTCTCTTTCTTCTAATAACTCTCTATTACACAAAAACTTGAAAAATTGAAAATGAAATTCCAGATATCATTGAAGTCTTTGGAGAAAAAAAAAGTTGGGACAAATAATGTGAGTGCAATGTAAGTGCAATCAAGTTGTAGCTCAACAACAAAAGTTGCAGTTCTCCTACAAAATCGTTCTACAAAACAACGTTTAGTATAAAACCTGATTATATTATGCTGGAATACGTAAAATAAAACGAGGAACGTGTTAAAAACAGGAATCGATAAAAAATATATGGATGCATTTTCTTCAAAAATATTTACATTTAAGTAACCCGTCAAAAGCAATAATACGAAAATCGGAAAAAATGTCAGTAAATTGAATTAAAGGTAAAGAAATGCGTGAATAATTTGATTAAAAGATTTTTCTCATTTCATTTGAATTCACTAATTCTAAAAAAAATCAAAAGAAATAACTTTTAACCTTTCATTTATAGAAATATTTTCGATGAAACATCACGTAAAGGTGAAATATTTTGTGCCTCAATTTCATGAAAAGACAAAGTTTCTTTCAACATTGCAACGAACGCATCGATTTTACCTCCATCAAAATTCTAACCTACCATGTATTGCCCCGAACTAACGTGACATTGAAATAGAATAGACCACTCCCATCGCCTTGTATTTTCCATATCACTAGACAGGTTTGACCTAAAAAAGAATCCCAGTTGTATTCGTACTCTACGTATTTCTTATTAAAGATGTAATGTGAAGGTAAATTTATAAAATAATAAATGTACAGCAAGTCCAGTTTAACCTGAAAGGCCTCTAGCTTCGTAACTGTTAGGTTTAGATGCATACTTTTAATTGCCAAAATGCTCAAAATAAGGTGAAGAATTAAGGGGTTACAGTACCCCAAAAATGACCAAAAGACCAAAAAAAATTTTATTGCTAATTTCAAAAGTAAAAGTTATTTAAAACACTCAGAAAAAATAGCATTGTTCTAGCTAAATTATTTAAAAAATTATGACTGACTTTAGGGCATGCATCCTATGTGTTCTAAAGGAAAAGCCAAACTTTAAAGCTTTTTCTCGATGAGCAGTTTTTAGTGTTTCTATGTGACTGGAAATACTAAGAATTTTTTTCTATTAAAGATATAACTTTAAAGCAATATTTTTTGCACTCAGGCTAATATATTTAACAAAACTGTGCATTGAATAAGCGTTTTATAAATTACAAGAATTTTTAGAGTTTGTTAAACCTCGAAGAACAAAATTTTCTAAGATTTTTTTATATAAAAGGTCACAAAATATTTCCTAATCAAAATATAAGAAAATGAATGCACAGATTTTTTGAGGTAATCCTTGTGATCATTTCGCAAAAAGAAATTTTGAAAATAGTTCAGAAACAAAAAAGCCTTAGGGTTTTTAAAAAATTGAAATTTTCTTAAATTTTTCAAATTTTCAAAAAAAGTTTTCAAAACTTTTAATGTTTGAAAATTAATTA
This sequence comes from Uloborus plumipes, assembly GCA_038373865.1. Taxonomy (NCBI): domain Eukaryota; kingdom Metazoa; phylum Arthropoda; class Arachnida; order Araneae; family Uloboridae; genus Uloborus; species Uloborus plumipes. Next base: position 67,691 of record JAXGGA010006499.1, read on the forward strand.
TTGATTGTTAAACAAGTGCAGAAACAAAGATTTCAAGCAGTTAACTTTTTCACTTAAATTAAAGAAATTTGTTAGAAAGGTACTGTAACCCCTTAAGATATTAACAGTTTGTAAAGATTAAAAAAAAAAAAAATAGTGAAAGTATATGTAATCTAACTTTTTATACATATTCTAGGTCACTCTTGACATAACCCATTAATGCCCGACTTTTTTTCAAAGATATTTTGTATACTGTTTACAAACAATATTTAATCTACAGAAAAAATATTTTTTTCATTAAGGAAAGAAAAATCGTCCCTTAAAAGTTACGATAGACCCCAGAGCGTACATCCTTTTTTACTGAATTTTTTTTCTGCCTGCGATATAATATTTAAAAAGACTATTTATACGAAGAAATAAAATCAGCAGTTAACATAAACTGGGAAGCTGGGAATAACTCTGAAAACTTAGCTTTTTTTCTCGAGATTGTGAACGATGTTATTTTTGATAAAGATTATATTAAAACTGCTACAAAACACACTTTTCAATGGGTATGTGCTGCAATCTGTTACTAACGAATTGAAACAATACCAAAAATTGAATTTTACCAAATGACACATTAGGAGAGCGAAAAAGGGTTGTTATCTGCGGTGCACAGTAAGTCACGCCGTGTATCAATTGGCGCTGCAATAGTTATTTTCTCTCGGTACAATTTAGGTACAAATTGTCTGAACGCTGAACTGAAACACGGAACCATTACCTTTTATACACTTAGGGTCATGCTTCACATCAGCGTAAAACGCGACCGAAACTGAAGGCAGAAACCGAAAATCCGGGTACTTTCCATAGGAACACCATTGAATCCATTTTACGCTTCTGCCTAATTTTTCTGCTTTACGTCGATGTGGAGCATATCCCTTACTATACACTGAACTTACAGTTACATTTACCATAAAAGTCTCCTGAAATTTTAACAGTGAGAATTTTCGACGCGCAGTTCTCACCTTCATTTTTAAGCGTTAGATTGTCTTCCTGAGCTGTAACCGATACAAGTTCAATTTAGGACAGAACTAGTCTCTGGATGGCATAACTGGGTTGGTCGGTATATTTTTCATTTATAATTACTATTATTTTTAATTGTTTTTGGCAACATTCAAAAAACAACTAAGTCTCTTCCGTCACAAAAAAGGTTGTGGATCAGAATTTCAGAGTCCTCACATGAAAAGTTTCCCTCAAAATGTAAGAACAAAGAAGGTTTAAAGGATAATGGCTTTTAAATACATTTTTAAAGCAAACTATTGTGTGTGAACTACTTTTTCAATATATTGTTTATATTGTATTTTCATTTCTTATTTTAAACGTTAATTTGCATTGTAATTTTGTATTTTCTTTAGATTTTCTTCATTTGTTTAAAAAATAAGAGCGGGGAAAAAAAAAAAAGATGAATGGTTTTAAACTCAAACTGTGGTGTATACATTGTAACTACTTTTCAATCTATTATTTATATCGTATTTTCATATCCTATTTTAAATACTTATTTGCATTGTAATTATATTTTTTCTTCAAAATTTCGTCATTTGATAAAAAATGAAAGCGCGAAGAATAATAACTAGACAATGATTGTCTGATTTAGAGAGAAAACTAGTTAACGTATTCACTCTTGTATGTAATTCGAATTTAGATCTTACTGAAACTTTAATTTCCTGCTGTTCATTCGAATTCGTAATAAGTAAACTGGCGCGTCTTTTGGGGAATAAATCAGTTACATTCTCTCAAGAAAGAAACCAATCTGAGATCTTATTTAGTTTCGAGAACATAAATCCATGGAAGTCAACTCCTCTTTCCCCCCAAATTTGGCTTTTGC
>JAXGGA010006500.1:0-69510 GCA_038373865.1 Uloborus plumipes
CAAGTCTCTCGAATATGCGTCGTTTGCATTTATACGTCGCTTTCTTAAAGTCCTGATTCATTCCTATTCCGTTTAGTGTATAAAAGCGCATATCATTTATACGTCTCTCGATTATACGTCACTTTCTTTAACCTATTAATGCCTAGCGTCCCTTTTTAGGGACGGTCCAAAAAAGGGTCTGAATTTCCCCAAAATGAACATTTCAACCAAATAATAGTGTTCAATGAGTACCTTAGTATTGTTTCAATTCGTTATTAACAGATTGCAGCACATAACCATTGTACAGTGTGTTCTGTAGCAGTTTTAATATGATCTTTATCAAAAATGACATCGTTCGCAATCTCAAGAGAAAAAGCTAAGTTTTACAAGTTATTCCCAGCTTCCCAGTTTATGTTAATTGCTGATTTTATTTCTTCTTATAAAATGTCTTTTTATGTATTATATCGTAGGCAGAAAAAAATTTCAGTGAAACAAGTATGCACCCTCTGGGGTCTATCGTAACTTTTAAGGGACGATGTTTCTTTCCTAAATAAAAAAATTATTTTTTGCATGATATTTTTTTTATTATTTTTCCTGTCTATGAAACACTGTTTGTAACCAGTATACAAAATATCTTTGGAAAAAAAATGTCAGGCATTAATGGGTTAAGTCCCGATTTTTATTCCTATTCCGTTTAGTACAAATACGCATCGTTTCTAAGAAGACTGGGATATTTTAACTTTAGTGCTATTTGGGGGGGGGGGAGAATTTTCGCCCAAAAAAAGGTTTGATACGACTGAAAATACTTTTCTGAAGTATTAAAACTACATGTACAGAAATATTTTGAATGTATCTGAAAAAGTTGCAAAGTCGTATGTATCACATATTTACGGTTTTAATATGATAGTTTTAGTTCTTTATTATAAACGATTTATTTATAGCGATGAACAATTTTATTTTTCTGATATCACGAACTGTAGCTATACACTGAACTGTACACTTTCTGAACAAAAATGAATATCATACAAAAACTGAAAAGCAAAAAGAACTGTGCCATTCTTAAAATATTACATTAAAATTATAAGCTACTTACACTGCTCGACATTGAAAATGCAACACCAAGAAGATGTGGTCAGAAATTCATGCAAATTTTACCGTAGACGCACGTCACTGAATTATGCAAATGATATGAAATGCGCAGCTCTCCGACGCACGTGAAGCAAGATATAAGAGAATGAAGTTGAAAAGTGGGCTATGCTCATGTTGGTTTTTCTGCCAGACTAATTATCGGAGAAATTTGGTTTTTGTCTCGAAGGATACGTGTGATAGGAGGAAATGCCACGCCGTCCTCAACGAAGACACTTCCAGCATATAGACGACTTTACAAGGGGTATGGTGATCGGACTGAGAAGGGGAGGTTGGTGCATACGTCAAATTGCAGCTGATACCCACATGGATGCAAGCACTGTGCATCGGCTGTGTCGGAGATGGTTGGAAAGAGGAAATGTAGCCACATTGAGGGGTGCAGGTGCAGCCAGAGTGACGTCAGACCGCTTGGATCGACGGATTCACCGACAAGCTGTGGCGGACCCGCAAGTCACTTGTACGTCGATTCTGCAGCACGTGCAAGGTACCCTGGATGTTCCTGTGTCGACCAGAACCATTTCCCGTCGACTGGTTGCACGTGGCCTGCAATCACGGCGCCCGCTAAGAAGACTGCCATTGACCTCACAGCACAGACTCCAACGTTTGGAATGGTGCCGGACCAGAGCGACGTGGATGGCAGAATGGCAAACCGTAGTGTTCTCAGATGAATCCCGCTTCTGTTTGTCCAGCGATAGTCATCGCATACGTGTGTGGCGTCGACGTGGAGAAAGATCGAATCCGGCAGTAACTGTGGAACGCCCCACAGCGCGACAACGTGGCATAATGGTTTGGGGCGCTATTGCATACAATTCCGTATCACCTCTAGTTCGTATTCGGGGCACTATGACGGCCCAACGATATGTAGATAATGTACTGCGGCCGGTGGCAATCCCCTACCTTCAGGGTCTGCCAAATGCAATTTTTCAACAGGATAACGCCCGGCCTCACAGTGCTCGAATCAGCCAACATGCTCTACGAGGTGTAGATGCTTTCCTGGCCACCATACTCTCCTGACTTCGAATGTCACCAATCGAACATGTGTGGAACGTGATTGGACGCCGTTTGCAGAACCTGTCACTGCCTCGTTCAGAGGACGAACTGTGGCAAATGGTTGAAAGGGAATGGAGTGCCATCCCTCAGGACACCATCCGCAGGCTCATTGACTCCATGCCTAGACGTGTTTCTTCGTGCATCGCTGTCCGCGGTGGTCCTACTTCTTACTGAGCCGTCGCCGTCCTCGCTCTAAACTTTGCTTATTTATTTTGAAATAAATATAACTTATTGTTCCATGCTGTCTCTGTCTTCTTACCAAATTTCATCAATTTCTGACCACTCCTTCTTGGTGTTGCATTTTCAATGTCGAGCAGTGTAATTATGATGAAAATAGCATGATGAAATTATAATTTAGAAAATTATTATTATTATTATTATTATTATTATTTCAAATCCAGAAATGCTTTATTCCGTTTTTGTACAGCTTCAAAATGTGTTTCGTGCTATAGATCGGAAGCTTCAAGTGTCGTAATCAATATTAAATTCTGAACACCATACATTACGTACATTTTTTGTTTAACCCTCTCGGCACCTTGGACCTCATATGAATCTCCTACTTTTGAACTCAATTTTGGAAGAAGTAAACACTTAAAATGATTTTTTTTCACTTAAGAGCCTCATATGTGATCTACATGAATAGGTGGAGTCACTGACGGAAAAAAAATCATTTTAAGTGTTTACTTCTTCCAAAATTGAGTTCAAAAGTAGGAGCCTCATATGAGGTCCAGGGTGCCGAGAGGGTTAAACTCATGAGAAATTTAATCAGTGCTACGAAAAAGTAATTGCTTGCACAACACAGACATAGCAGTTTTTTATGGTTAAAAATATTTGTTTTTTTTTAAATCTATTTTACTGTGCATTATTCGTTATTTTTTATGGAAAAATTACGATTATAACAGCATTGTATATATATATATATATATATACAGGGTGAGTTCGATCGAATCTGCCATACGAAAAGGGGTGATAGAAGAGCCCAAGTGGAGTATAGAACCACCCATTAGCGGTGTCAATTCGTAACCGTAACCGAGTTATGGTATATTTAAGGAAAATTCGCAAAAAAACAAAATTCTGAGAAAAAGACCAATTTCTGAAGTTCCTGTTGGGTCTGCGCACAAAATAAGCACATATTTCGAAAGAGCAGAAAAAATCCTTTAAAATGACATCTTTTTCATCAGGATAGTCGCACTTTATAGCGAGTTACAAGCTTTCAAACACTGGAAACACTCAAAAATGAAATTTCATCAAACTTTTCAGTCAAAAATTTCAGAAACAACTGTATGAGCTACAACCGGTCAAATGCACCAAAAACTTTCCCATTTCACTAGCTTTCAGATGATACAACAGAAAATCATATTGGGCTTCAAGTTCAGCAGATATTCCGGCTTTTGTTTGAAACAGTATGAAAATCGTCCTTTGTCAGAATATGGAAACCAGCAAAGAGTCAGACTTTTATGTTCTAAATTTTCTATTTCATGTAAGTGTACTGGTTTATTTATTCAAGAAAGGAAAATTTTATAACTAAATATTAAATTGTAACATTTTATTAAGTTAATAATCACAACAGAAGATAACAACACGTAGAAACAAAGAAAGCATTACTTTAACGCGCTTTTCACAAAGAAAAATTCAAAATTAAATGAGTTATACTAACATCTATGAGTACATTTACATGTAAACAATCCTCAACATTTCCCAGAGCTACTGGAATTATCATCCCCCACACCGGATAGATGCCCTTGGCCTTTTAAGAGCGAGAACTACAGTCGCTCTCTATGAAATTTCATTTCATAGAGTCCATTCATCCTGTCATTTGGGTCCTATTCCTTGGCCACCTAGATCACCAGACCTGACGCCAGTGAACTTCTTTGTTTGGAGATTCTTGAAACAAGCAGTTTACTGCTCAGATGCAACCAGTTTGCAGGACTTGCGCATTTGGCTGGATGGAGCAGTTGCAAGAGTGAGAAATGAAATTTCATTGAGAGCGACGGTAGTTTTTGCTCTTAAAAGGCCAAGGGCATCTATCCGGTGTGGGGGATGATAATTTCAGTAGCTCTGGGAAATGTTGAGGATTGTTTACATGTAAATGTACTCATAGATGTTAGTGTAACTCATTTAATTTTGAATTTTTCTTTGTGAAAAGCGCGTTAAAGTAATGCTTCCTTTGTTTCTACGTGTTGTTATCTTCTGTTGTGATTATTAACTTAATAAAGTGTTACAATTTAATATTTAGTTATAAAATTTTCCTTTTCTTGAATAAATAAACCAGTACACTTACATGAAATAGAAAATTTAGAACATAAAAGTCTAACTCTTTGCTGGTTTCCATATTTTGACAAAGGACGATTTTCATACTGTTTCAAACAAAAGCCGGAATATCTGCTGAACTTGAAGCCCAATATGATTTTCTGTTGTATCATCTGAAAGCTAGTGAAATGGGAAAGTTTTTGGTGCATTTGACCGGTTGTAGCTCATACGGTTGTTTCTGAAATTTTTGACTGAAAAGTTTGATGAAATTTCATTTTTGAGTGTTTCCAGTGTTTGAAAGCTTGTAACTCGCTATAAAGTGCGACTATCCTGATGAAAAAGATGTCATTTTAAAGGATTTTTTCTGCTCTTTCGAAATATGTGCTTATTTTGTGCGTAGACCCAACAGGAACTTCAGAAATTGGTCTTTTTCTCAGAATTTTGTTTTTTTGCGAATTTTCCTTAAATATACCATAACTCGGTTACGGTTACGAATTGACACCGCTAAAGGGTGGTTCTATACTCCACTTGGGCTCTTCTATCACCCCTTTTCGTATGGCAGATTCGATCGAACTCACCCTGTATATATATATATATATATATACAGTACAGAACCTTTTATCCGGGAACCAAAATACCGGCAACATTTTGTCGATTTTTCCGCCCCTTTTTAAAATGCGCATTTTCGGCAATTTCTAAAAAATGAAGAGCTTTTTATTTTTTTCGTTTTTCTTTTAAAATACCCAAATGAATATGAACGGTTTCTTTATAAATAACATATAAGTGGCATAAAGCTCAGAAGTTTTTAATATTGTAATATCTATAAGCACTTCTGGATCGTTTTCTCTTCAGATTTTAAGATGCATTACTATTTATTATAGTAACTTGGGTTTTATAAACAATTGGCAAATATCGCTTCGTAGCGATCCAGAAAACCGGGAAATTCAATTATCCGGGATAGCTGTGGTCTCGAACATTCCGGATATACACTAGGGAACCTATATATATATATATATATATATATATATATATATTGCTTACCGGCAAAGATAGTGGCACACCGTAAATCACAGTTCAGAGATAACCAAGTTACCCCATTTTTACTTCTTATGTTCCAGCACACGCTACAAAATACACAAAAACCTTTATATGCAATGATTACTGGTTAGTTTTTGGACTTAGAATGGTTTGTGAAAAGCTAAACTTATCAAAATGTTCATCTAAATTGGGAAGTTTTAAAGATGTGCCATTATTTTTTATACCTTTAACAGGGTCGTACCTCTCCCAAGGGCGATGGTGCACACTTCTAAATGCTACGGAGCCCCACCTCTCCCCAGAGCCTTATATAATGAGATCAAAAAGTTTTTTAAAGTACCTCCACCCCAAAAAATTTCAGGGGCACAGTCTGCGCCAAATACCTCCTCCCTCTGTGGGCATTCCTTCCTTTTGCATTTTGCAAGAAACCAGTTATGTAAATTAATTTTGTGCTGGTAATGTGGCACAAAAAAGCATTATCTTTTTGCACAGGGTTTGAAATCAACAATTATTACCGGGTTTTTTTTTTCCTTTTTTTAATTTAAACTTTTAAAATCTCACAACTGTGACCGGCCGAAAGATATTATACATGTATTTCTGTTAAAGTAAGACTGATGGGTAAACCTAGCTTTATCAAGTTAGAGCGGGCTTCAGAATTGGCAAAAATCTGTTTAGAGAAATAAAGGGGGAAGCATGAGGAATTTTTCGGGTTTTAGCTCTTAATCCTTGATAATCCCCACTTCCAATCAGTTAAATAATGACGGGTAAACCTAGCTTTAACCAACTAGAATTGGTTAGATTAAGCTTTAGCCGGTTAAAGAGGGACTTTTTGGGAACTCTTTGGGCTTTAGCCATAAAGCCTTAAAAATCCCAGGTTTAACCGATTAATTAAGTTTACACGTCACTTACTTTAGCCGTAATATATACTATTTACACACGCACAATATATATACATTGTATGAAATCGAGCTAAAAGTTGCATAATTTTTCTCATAATGAGAACGTATTTCCTCTTTCCAGCATTACGCGGTCTCATTGAAGAAAGAAAGCGAATAAATTTCCATCTACATTGTTTCAAATTCGGCAGTTTAAATGCAGGCCATGTGTGCCAGGCATTGACATTAAGTGGGAAAACTATTAAGTAACTCAGAAAGACACCTCGATTAGGATCTCGGCCATGACAGTGAGCATCTTTCACACAATCACACTTTTTACCTTCAGGTCGAAGGTTTCAATGCCGTGCAGTCATCAAGATGGCGAAGGTGCGAAGCATTCATTGATGAGGAAGAATTTCTCTCTCCGCAGATGTTTGAATCTCGGAAGATGTGGGAATTACCCGCAGTAATCTAGATTTTCTTTTGTCCATTGCATGCAATAAAATGTATGGACGAAAATAACTGCCATGTCTAGACATCTGAAATGCTTAAATATGTTGATGAAACATGGGGAAAAAACAACAACGGGAGCTATTCAGAACGTCTTAACATTGCAGTCGTATTGTATCCTCATTTACGAATTCGTAAGGAATATTGAATAGTGATGTAAAATTTAGTGTTCTTAAGATCAAAGCACACACACAAACTAATCAATTATACAGAATCCGTTTAGTTTTGAACGATTTCCTTTGGTCCAGTTGCAAATTTTGCAAACAAAATTGACTTGCGAACTTTTCACAAAAATTAAGAGCATTGACTTGGTAAAATGTAGTAAAGTTAAGTCGAGAACTTCCTTTATAGTACGGTCTGTGGTCTTAAATATATCAGGAAAAGGCACTTAGCGAAAAAATCATAGAGTGTATGTAGACAATGTATTAGTAAAGGTTTTAGAAGGGGAATGACATTGGCACTGATGGAGGAGAGCTCCAATGTAGCTTGAAAATAGTTTCTCGAGTAGTTTTTTTTTATTTTTTTTAGGCTTTGTACTTTACTTACGTTAACATATCATTTTATCCAATGTTTACAATCTTTACACTCACGTTTACTAGATATAGAGAAAGCAGTGTTTTGCAAAGGTTGCAGAATCTAAAAGGTCTATATTGCTGTTACTTGAAGCATTTTAAGGTTCGGAATCTGAGCTCTAAGATTGATTTTCTCAATTGGTTTTAGTGGTTCACGTTTTATGAGCTTTTAAAGTTTTTAAATCTTTAAAAACTCCGATTTTTTTTCTTTTTTTTTTTTTTTTGAAACAAGGGCTGAATATTTAAACAGTTTGCTTTAAGTTTAAGACAGTTGAAGCTCATTTTTATTATGAAATCATAAAACTATATACTTGTCATATATCTCACTTTGATGCACTGAAGGGAGCGTCTCTTGTGTTACTCCCATCGTAATTAATGCCATTATTATGTTACTTTATTTACAGTTTTTGGGTAGAAAAAGATCACTTTTCGAGTTATCTTACCGTGTAAAAATTGGAAAAAAAAAAATCTCATTCCCTTTCTCCTCTTAACTGTATTACGCACAATCCATAACGAGAAGATAATCTCTACAAGCTCGTGTTGCAATTTGGAGAGGGACCCCAGAGCACGATTAATGAAGTTGTGAGGCAAAAACGCCTGAGGGAGAAATGTCCAAATCACACATCTCAGTAACACGTCGAACTTACAAGCGTATGTCTGAAATTGGTAACGATCACAAAGAAGATTGACTATATTCTGAATTTTCAACTAAATGTGTAGAAAGAGAAAATAAGAACATTGAGATTTAAGCTGTCGTTTACGAAGAATTTGTGGATCGTATAAATTTAAAAGATTGTGGGAGAGAAGCAATGATATTAAAAATCATGGCCTCAAGCGCTTAAATGAGGCATCGTTCTTAGATCTTTAGCGTGAAAGTAAATTAAAACGTAAGAGGCACATAACTACTCGTACTGTTTGATAGATATTGCTTATAAAACGAAACAAAAGTAGAGGATAAATAGGATCTTGAAGAACTCTTCCAACTAAATAATTTTTATCAAAAAAAAATATTTCAATAATTTATAAACACAGAAGTATTAAAAAAAATATTTTTCATTTGCATTTAGATGTTTTTATTTAATTTAAATGCTTGCCCTCATTTACATTAGCTGATAATTAATATTCTTCATATAACATTTTTGGTTACGGGTCCAGAGCCGTGTTAACTTAGGGAATTCTCACTAAGATCCAGAAAAACGTTTTTTAGCTATTTATTAACAAAAATTAATAAAAACATGCTTTTCAGTCTTTTGGAACTTGTTTTAAATTCACTTTCAGTGACTGTCCATTATGTGGTTTTATAGTGATATTACTTCTCCTATATGTCAGCCACCTTATTTTCAGAAAAAAGGGGGGATTTTGTATTTTAATATAACAAAAAATATGTTCGTCTCTTTTATTCTAGTTGTTTTGTTTTTAACTATAACGCCTGTCCTTGTTTTGTTGACTCTTATATAGGTTTTGTTCTCGTATTTTGGATACAGTGACTATGAGTTATAATGAATTAACTGACAATTTTCCTGAACTTTTTTGAAAATGATTTATCAACTCAAATGCACAAAAACTCAATTTTGAAAATCAGCTTTATGTTAGTTGTTTCAAACTAAATTTTAATGTCTTCGTCATATTGACTTTTTATTGCCTTTATATTTCTATTTTTTATATTGAAAACGAGGCTACTAAACACACTCTGAATTGACTAACTTTTCTCCTGAAAAACTTTTATTAACATAGATGAGTAAAAATTACAACTTCAATCTTACACTAATTAGCTAAAGCCTTAACGCAAAAATAATAATAAATAAATAAATAAACAATGAAAGAAATTAACATGACGCAGAAAGTTTATGTGATAATGTGCGTATTTCTTCTTACCTGAATAAATGAAATTCGCCTAAGTTTATTTGATATTGTAGGACTTTAAAATAACGTAGCTATTCAACTGTAGATTTAGCTATTTAGAAGAATCTTTTGTTTCATTTCTATTTTAAAAAATGCTTCATTTAAAAGTGCTGTACTTATGAACTATAATAACCTTATTTTTTAAAATGGTTTAACTATAGATCACAACTGATGTACAGAATTGACCTTTTTAAAATTATCTTTTTTTTAATCAGTTTTAGCTTTTATGATGAGCGCGAATTTATATTTTCCCTTATCTTCAATTAATGATGTATGTTTTCTTTTAAATACGAATTTTACATCAAGTATACAAGTATGCCTCGTCGTACTAAGAGGACAAAAGAAAGAAAGGAAAAAGAAAAACATAATAGTTTAATAAATATAGCTTAAACATTTGAATAATTCGTACCCCAGTGCTAAATGTTTATCAGTTTTATCAAAATAATAATAAATATTGCGTTATGTCAGTGACAGCAATAGCTGTAAAAAAATCCTCCTTAAATTTTTACTTTCACTTTTTTTTATTCTTTCTTTTTTTACAAGATCACTCTGAAATGTAGACAGCGTAATTACAAAAAGAAGTTACTTTTTCTCTAATAGCAATAATAAAATATATCAACTGATAATTATCAATTTCATCAATTAAATAACTCTTAAATATTTCTTAAGAACTTCTGCAACCCTGTGCGGAATGTCAAGCAGCAGCCACAGCAAAAAACTATCATGTTAGCACGGGATTAACAGAATAAAGTTAAAAATTGGCGAAGCTGATGCTGAATAATGGCATCTAAGAATCGATATTGGAGCTAGAAACCGATTGTAATTAAAATTGATTCCATGAGGCCCAAGCAATCAACGTTTCTTCTCAGTATTAGGAGGCGAGGGTATTCTTATACAAAAATGAGTTCTCACTGCAAATGCACCATCTTAAGCATGTTCGCTAAGAATGTTGTAGCAGTTTTAAAAAACAAGGTTTTCAGTGCAATGGATGTATCGCTACCAATGAAAAGAAAACTTGAAGAGAAATTCTAGTTTGTAGCCGGTCGTTTGTTAATTTCAGAAAAATCTTATCGATTTTGAGCGAGATGTAAAATAAGTTTAAAAGTTTTTGAATAAATAGCTGCCTTTTCGAGATGTCCTCCTAATACTATACTTTTTGTAGTTTTGCTAATTGTTGTGTACTGATAAAACTCAACGTCAAAAAGCTGATTGATAGAATTGTAAGTCACAGGAAAGCTTTCATGTCTTATTTGGACCAAATACAGAACATTTAGATTATTTTTTAAGAAATTTAAATTTTAATTTCTCAACTTTTAATTTCTATTCAACATGAACTAATTGAATTTGAGGCTTGATTATCTACTATTGATGTGATGAGTTTTAGTTAATTTTTAACGTTATATTTTAAAACATGAAAAAATAAAGTTTGATCAATCAACGTTTCTTCTCAGCATTAGGAGGCGAGGGTATTCTTATACAAAAATGAGTTCTCGCTGCAAATGCACCATCTTAAGCATGTTCGCTAAGAATGTTGTAGCAGTTTTAAAAAAACAAGGTTTTCAGGGCAATGGATGTATCGCTATCAATGAAAAGAAAACTTGAAGAGAAATCCTAGTTTGTAGCCGGTCGTTTGTTAATTTCAGAAAAATCTTATCGATTTTGAGCGAGATGTGAAATAAGTTTAAAAGTTTTTGAATAAATAGCTGCCTTTTCGAGATGTTCTCCTAAGACTATACTTTTTGTAGTTTTGCTAATTGTTGTGTACTGATAAAACTCAACGTCAAAAAGCAAATTGGAGGTATTATAAGTCACAGAAAGCTTTCGTGTCTTTTTTTGGACGCAATATAGAACATTTAGATTATTTTTACATTGTTGACAAATTTTAAATCTTCAGCTTTTAATTTCTATTCAACATGAACTAGTAATAAAATTTGATGCTTGATTATGTGCAGTTAATGTGATGAGTTTGAGTTCTGATGTTTATCGTTATATTTTTGGACACGGAAAATTAAGTTTTATTTTAAAAACAGTAGTACCATCAGAAAAAAATAAACAACTTTATGCTTAAAAATAAAAGCAAATAATACAACATTATAGAAGCACAAATTCGCAGACACGTGTTTCGGCGTGCAAAAATGCAGGCCGTCACATAATGCACGCCGTCACAAAAATGCACGCCGCAATGCACAAAATGTCAGCTTATGGATGTAAAGACATCCGACCGAAGGATGTCGGATGTATCGTAGGTCTTTATAACCACAAGCTCACATTTCGTGCATTGAAAATGGCGTTCCTTGTAACACCAAAATACTTGTCTGCGTATGCTTGCGCATTTGTGCTTTTTTAACGTTGTATTATTTGCCATTAATTTTCGTTTAAGGATAAGCTTAAAAACGTTTTTCAAAATAACTCTATGGTTCAATTTTACTGTATTCGTAAAGAGATAAAAATACAAATTTTCATTATAATTTCAATGTACTCAAGAATATTGATTTCTTAGTTTCTAATTTAAAGTTGTATTTTTAACTTAATTCCGTTTCGCATTCAAGTTAAGAAAAATAATAAAAGACTAATACAGCATTATTTTTGTTTTATTGATAGTTTGATACATTATAAAATAACTGCATTTTAAATAAATTTGTATTGTTTTCACTGTATTTATCATCAATTACTCAAAATCTGACATTATTGACATACATAACTTTTGCTCTCAACAGCACACATGATTCTAAACAATTCAATTCCTTAAAGTCTTGTTTAATTGACTTATCTTTTAACAGCTCATGTCTTTTAACTCGGTTTAAGACTCTTCATCGTTAAATAAAATGAATTTATACTTGTACTTGTAGCACGTACGGAATTATAAACGAATGCAGCTCCAAACAGAAAGTTGTAAGTTTATCAGGTAACATTATCCTAAAGTTTTGAGTGGTTTTCTTTGAATCAAATGAGAAAGAAACCGGTCAGATATCTATAGATGATAGCAGTAAGAGTCATATTTCGGTTTAACAACGAAACATGCATTCTGCATGCAATCATTAGTCATAATAAGTCTTCGCAAAAATGTAATTTACACGAAAAGTTTTAGTAAGATGAATAAAAGGAAATTTAGCTTCAAAAAGAGAGTTGAACGAAATTTAGTTCGTGAAAGTCTCGTGAAACTTTATATAACCATGCTTTTTAGTAGCTGTAAAAGATAGATCAAGATAGCTGCAGAAGTTTTGACTTTCCTTTGCTATCTCTCATTGATTAGTTATCTGTCACTGGTAGTCACTCTTCGAAGTTCGTTGGATTTTTTTTTTTTTTTTGAAATCCTTCCTTCATTGAGATTTTCCCTAATTTCCACGATTCACAGCTATGAAAGCTGTATCGGCTCTGTCTTTTCGACCAATCAGTTTCTTTCATCGTTATGTTTCCGTTCAATTGGAGATACTCTTGCTTTTTATCTTTGCTTTCACAGCATACCCCGGCGCGAAAGCATCTGCTTCTTATTTGCATTTTTGTTAGCAGTTATTTCGATTTATTTCTAACTATCTTACAGATTGTTTGATTTAGTTAACTCTCGGTTTTTAAACCATTAAACTATTTAAAACCATTTGCTCTTTTGTCTTGTCTTTTTTTTTAAACTTTTTATCCATAAACTCACTTCTTTGCATTAAAAAATAGGTCGCCTGTAACCCCGAAACACGTTTCTGTAACTTTAGTTAGCACTTCGGGAATGAAAAAGTAGATTTAATATTTTTAACTTTTCGCTCCAAGGCAAAAATTTCAAGCTTGTATATTATTTTTCTAGCCTGTTTTCCGATACCATGCAGGATCTTCCTTATTTCTTTATCAAATTAAGTAATTTACCTCTCATTTTAAAGCTAATCGAACTGGCTACTGACGAAAAACATACCCAAAGCCTAAAAATTGCTTTTTTTTTTTTTGTCAAAAAACGGTTTTTTGCCTTTACATAATAACACATTACTTTAATAAGTAGCATCCGAAAATGATGGCACGTTGGCGGAGTTGGTAGAGTTGTCGTGCTTATAATGTGAAGGGTATGAGTTCGAATCTGTGCCGAAAAATATTTCTATACTTTTCTTCTTTCGCAGAATTCTAGTCAAAATTTCCATCTTCATATAGATCATTTCTCAAATGTGCTTTTTTTTTTTTTTTTTGAAGTAGGGGGGGGGGAGCGGGTACGTCATAATTTTAGAAATAATTCATCAAGCTTCAAAAGTAAGACATAGTTGAAAAGATTTTATTTTCACCGCAATATATCAGCAAAAAATAATCCGGTAACTCACACACAATTTTGCTGTTATTCAAATAAATACTCTAAAAAAACTCGTTTTTGAGTAATTCTGTCAAGTGCGAATGCTTCGGACGAGTCAATTGATTACTCTTAATTTAGGCTTGCTGTTGCAAAAAAACAGCAGTACACTATCGACTAACATATTCATCAGCACTATTTTTTTTTCTTCTTTTTTTGATATTTTTTCCTACTTGCTATGTGTCTCTGGGAACTTGATGCCTGCTCTTGAACGAGCTCATTTAATTTTGAGTTTAAAGAAGATAAATTCATGAATTGAAGCAAAGCTAATTATCGTTATTGCAACACAAACACATTTCCCCCCAATTTTATCAAATGTTATCTTTGAAGCCTCAGTGGTTCGGAAGTCAATTTATCAGAGCCAGACTATATTCGTATTAATATGATGTCGGTTTTTATACCCGAATTTATCAGGAGCTGGTCAGTCGAAGAAGGAAAAAAAAGGCCTTATTTTTTGCAAAATATCTATTCAACGAATTTCTTTTTATATATTTAATTGAAAGTTAGAATCTCGACATAATATTATATCCCATGGGTTGTTTTATATTATAAAATAAAATTAATTTTTTTGGATGCAGCATTAATCAAATTTTTATATCACTCAAGAGGTACCTCTGCAAATAACGAAAAAAATTAGCTGTCAGAACAGAATCTAACACATTAACCTTTTTTTTAACCGATTTTCATTATCTAAAAACTGACACAATATACATCAAAACAAAAAGTCTTTTTGTCTTTGTTCCGAAAAATGCAACTCTAAAAAATATACACACTAATCAAACTTAATCACCATATCAAATGTTTCTTTACTATAAAGTAAACATTACACTCGCTTATGAAAGAAAGGAAGGTAGACATACCATTTAATAAAGCAATTACGAACCTGTGGGACATGATTTTTTATGCACACGTCAAGGCTGTTTAATGACTACGCTTTTCTTTTATGTACCGAAATATGAATGTTTTATTCATCATTAAATTACGAGGGAAAAATAATTTGAAACTATAGACAGGTTTTATAATAAAGTGAATATAATTAACTCAGTATAAAAATTTTGCTTGCGTTTTTAAATTATTTTTACGTTCAGAAACGTATAGGGATTGCTTTTTGTACGAGTTCAGTTCTTGTTTCAAATATTATATCAGTTTATCTCTCAAAAAAGCAATCCTATGTTTAAATGTGATATAAGTTTAGGTCTCAAGAAAAGCTATCCTATGTTTGAAATATTTTATCAGCTGTATTAAAGTAGCCATAAAAATCTACTTTTATTTTAAAAACTACAAAACACTATCAATAGTTTTTTGCTAAAATATGTATGGTGATTGATATTTGTAAGAGTTTAGCTCTTGTTTCAAGTATTATATCAGTTTAGATCTCAGAAAAGCTATTCTATGTGAAAATACTATTTTATCAACTAGATTATGGGAGTCATTAAAATCAAATTTTATCAAATACTGCAAGTCAGTATCCGAGTTCCTTGAATTTTAATTACTTAATTAATTCAAGTTTCAAAAGATGCTTATCTTTGTACATGTTTTATAAGAAAATGAATGCAATTATTTCTGCGTAAAAACTTTGCTTGTTGTTTCTTTTTTTTTCTTTTTCTTTTTACATTAAAAAAGTATGATGGTGGCTATTTGTAAGAGTTTAGCTCTTGTTTCAAATATTACACCGCTCAGAAAAACAACTTTAAATGTTTAACCAACTACTTAATAGTGGAGACAAAAATCGAAGTTTAGTATTGTTACTGCGAAAAAGTAGGAGCTGTCCTAGAATTTTAATCATTCAATTCGTTTAGAAAATTAGTTTTTAAAGGTAGCTCAGTGTGTTTAGCTAAGTAGTTTTTATTAATAACTAAATTAGCTCAAAATGAAGAATTTCAGCTAGTAACAAAGGCTTCAAGATTTTTTTAATTCATGATTATGAAATATAAACCTATTTATTTATTGTCGTCGTTCCAGAAGAGTCAGTAAGTTCAAAACTACAGCTTTGAGAAATTGTCAGTTTGAACTTTCAAATCTTTATTGAAAAATATATATCACCATATTAAAGATCACTGTCTCATTCAGTAAGTTTAATCGTGTAATTTTAAAACTATGTAATTGATTTACATCATGAAATAACCAGCTATCATGTCTATTTCTATTGTAGTGATTCATCAAACTTTTTTATGGACTGAATGACTTTTGCATAGATCATCGACGATACGTCAGTCAATAGAAATGTTACTGACCTGTTTGAATATTTTTTGTTTTCTGTACCTTCTTTTTAACTGAAAATACGTATAGAAGTCATTCAGGAATGAAACTTAGGTAACATCCAATGTAAAACCTAAACTCTCATTATTCCATCTTTAGTAATAAGCTTTGTAATATTGTCATTTATCGTACCTTCTTTAAATAAAATCATTTAAATTTTATGATCATTAAATAGTCCTTTAAGAACTATACGTTATACATCGTATAATCTAAAATCAAAATTCTCACCAATTCCGTTTTAACAATCAAACTGTTATCTCCTCTTTAAGGACCATATTTTATGTATCACTTTTTTTTTAATAGTACCCGAATATTTTTTTAAGAGTTAACTTTTTATCACGAAGTACAAGATCTAAAACATTACCATTCCCTCTTTAAAAATGAAATTTTTCTTATGAACTCTTTAAGAAACATATTTGATGTATCGTATCGTTATAAAAATAGTACCCGTATAATTCTGTGAGAGCTAGCTTTTTTCCTTGAAGTATAAGATTTAAACTTTTTTTAAAAAACTTTTTACTCTAGCTGATCCCTTAAAAACTATGGTTTGTCTCTCGAATTCTTTTTTTTTTTTTTTTTTTTTGATTAAAGAACAAGATAATCCTTTGAGAACTGCGTTTTGTTACAGTCCAGTTAAAGATATAAAGTCTTGTAGTTTTCACTTCAATAATAAAACTTAATTATTGATCTTTAAAGAATAACATTTCACTTATTTGACTTTCTTCAAAGTTAAGCTAATTCTCAAAAACCCAGAATTATGCTTTAAACTTCTAAGAAGAGTAAAATTCAGTTCAATCATAAACGTGCCATTTTTCCACGCATTAGCAAACACATTTCAATATCAATTTTTTAGAAATGATTTGAATGAAATGAATATATTGAGAAATGAGTAATTGATCCTCATTTTCGTGTAACAAAATAATTGATCAACGATAAGATGTTGCTAACAAAAATATCATCGAAGAGCAAATTTAATTCCAAAAGTAGCTCGGGGATTAATATTGAATTTGTAAGAGATCGGAGCATTAAATTAAGGGTTTTAAAAGGTAATGGTGTCTTAAAAAGGATAGAAAAGCATTAGTTTGTAATAACATATTCATGAAAAGCTGAACATAATGAAGTCCTCTATTATTTCTAAAAAAACTTTTTTTATTATTTTTTTCTTTAGAAGTTAATTTAATTGGTCAAATGGTTAAAATGTGTCACAAGAAAATACCAACGAATACTCTTTGCAAAATAGATTTTCAAAATTATTTTGTCAAAAATCGGGGAATGAAATTAGTGTTCAGAAAATGCTTGTCGTATCGTTCACATAATTTTTTATCTACTTAAATGGAACGTTTTACTGCAAAGATCTTTGCTGTGAATCAAATTTCATTGAATCGCTATCTCTCTCTCTACCTTATTCACACGCTAAAGACTTTTCCTCTTAATAACATTATTTAAATATTGAAAATAAGGTGAATATGAAACAATTAGATCACAAGCCATTTTAAACTTATAAAACATTTAGCAAGTTCAATGAATAAAGGCAAATTTTGATGCGAGACTTCCAAATTAAATCGCAAGAATACACTTCAAAGTCTCAGTAAGGACTTTTTGTCAAGGAGCTCAAGGTTCACTTATTTTCATAAAACATTGCAATAAAATAAAGTAGCAGGTCTCAAAAGGTTGCTTAACACCTTATTTCAAATTCGTATTTAGACTTATTCTTCCTCAAAATAGTAGACAAGCTATATGAAGAAAAACAATTGTAAAACAATACTTCTTAATTAAATCGCAAAGATACACTTCTAAGTCTCAGCAAAGACTTTGTTTTAGGGAGTTCAACGTTGGCTTCTTTACATAAAACATTTCAATAAAATACAGTAGTAAGTCCTAAAACGTTGTTTAATACGTTATTTTATATTCGTATTTTGCCTTATCCTTCTTCAAATTAGGCGCATTATTTTAGACTCGGCCGAGAAGAACAAACTTCAAAAATTACGTTACCATTTGTGCAAGTCTCGCTATGGGGTACTTTGATACATTAATATGCAGCTAATATAAAAGGAACTAATAATTTTTCAAATAAGTTGACAAGTCCCAAGAACAAAATCAAATTGTAAATTGAAATTTTCGCATTAAATTGCTAAAATACACTTCAAAGTCTTAATAAAGACTTTCGTTCAGGGAGTTCAGTGTTCACTTCTTTACATAAAACATACAGCTAAAATACAATAGCAGGTCCCAAAAAATGTTTAATACATTATTAAGTAGTTAGACATATTCTTCCTTAAATTAGTCGCATTATTTTAGACTCGGCCGGTAAGAATCTACTTCAAAAATTACGTCACTATTTGCGCAACTCTCGCTATGGAGTATTGAACATACAGTTGAGGTAAAAAGAAATTTGAAGTAGTCACTACACTGTAAAAAATGAATGTTGTTTTTACAGTATAATACGGCTAATTTTACACTAATAAGCTAAAATTGCTAATTTTACAGTAGTAAACTGTAAAATTGCTAGTTTTACAGTTAATGCTTCGACTGCCTAAAAATTTATTTATTTATTTATTCATTTTTTTGCAGTGTAGCCGACATAATAAATGATAGGATTATGCCTCATTAATTTTGCGGAGAAAACAAAAATTCTACATACCAAAAGTATCAGAAAAGAGGAAATGGAATCCCTAGGAAATGCAGGTTAAAGCTTTAACACAGACTATTTCATTGCCGCAGTAGTTCATAATTATTTTCACGTACACTTTCAAAGGTTAAAATTCTACATGATGATTCATCAATCGCCACTGATAATATACCAATGATACTCCATGGTATTTAATGTTAAACTTCTGACTGACAGAATGGCCAATGGCTTTCGCCTTTTAGATGGATGGGATGACACAATTCCACATTACAGCTTCGACGCAATCTTTCACCAGATTGGGGCCTAACTTAGGTTAGTATGAAGTTCACAAACAACATTTGTGAGATACTGTGCTACACATAAACACTTGGGGGAATTTATCAAACGTAACTTTTTTCTTATTGTATCGCGGTGAAGAAAATATTTACTACTGATTTGGGAAATATTCAGTGTTTTCAAAGTTGGTGAATATCTTTTCTTGCACAAAAATGCAGCCTATCTTATTTCACCTTATCATTAAAATTAACTTAAGCATTTTATGGTTCAATCAAAATACCAATAATTTTTATATTCTCTTCAGCAAAAGTGCTTTAAAGACTCGTTGTATTGAATAACTAGAAAGTGGTGACTTCATCGATTTGAGTATGTTCTAATAATTATTGCACATTATTTTGTCATCAGACCGGGCGATTTATAAGCATTTACTGTGTTCAATGAAATAAAGTTGAAACTACCTTGTTGGGACCATCACTTTGAGGCAGATTAATTACGTGGGCACATTTTAAGCTCACTTGAGTATTTACCAACTCTCACTGTATCGAATTAAGTTTTTAACCTAGAACAGTTCAATATAAAGTTTATATATAGAGTAGTGTTAGGATAATACTGGCGGAAGTCAAAAGAATGTTGAAATTGAGTTAAACCTGGATTTGAGTTCCGCTTTATTTTTCTTATTAAGTATACTAATTGCTCAAAAAAATACTAAAATATGTTGCCCAGTATAGGTACACAAGAAAGTTATCCTCTAACCGAAATTGCTGTTCAGGTGAGAATTAATGATATGCCGGATAGTTAATAATATAGATTCACGAATACGGATACAGATCATCCGTGTCTAGATTTGCGAATACAGATACGGATCATTCGCATCTAGGTAAGAGAGTACGGATACGGAGTTCTACATTTTTTACCCAATTCAATCCCGGTCCGCATTTAAAATTTAACCGAAGGTATTTTCTTGTGGATTAAAGCACAACTTCCTTAAAAAATCCATCTATAGTGGAAACATGATCAAGTATACGATTCACTCAAAAGTAAAATGTGAAAAAAATATTTCTAGCTTATTCAGTAGGTGCAGAAGCAGGATTCTAAAGCTGCTACTTTTACAGGACAAGTCAGAAATAAGTTTTCGCATTTTATTTTGGCATAAATGCAACGCTGCCCATCCCCCTGGACTCGCCCCTACCAACGAAATTACAGACCGAAACTTTTTTACAAGCGTATAACAGAGAATTTACTTTCGCATTTTTCGAAGAATGTCTGAGAAAGTGAAAATGAGGAATAATATAATCCCCATATCATAAGAAATTTAATATTTAATTGCTGAAATGATACCCTATAGCTTTTACAAGAAACAAAAACTAATTTAAATGGAATTTATTAGTATTTTATAGTTCCAAAAATGTAAGATTTCAAATGTGTGGTAAAATTTAAGAGTAAAAGATCCATTTAAAATAAGACAAATGTAAAACGGATAAGGACACAAATTTTAATTTTCGCTCGAATATCCATCGATGCACATACAGATATTAAAATTACGGTCTAGATTTTTTGCGGCTTTTTTACAAACCTTCAATTGTTTGTAAATTGTATGTTGGGAGACTTACTTATACGCCACTCTCATTATAACTACATTTGCGTCATAACCAAACGAGTCCGCCAATTAGCGACATTGCATATAATAGTGATTACTTAGGAAGATTCCTCCAAAATCATTTTATTTTGTGTATTAAACTTCGTTGATTCTAAGTATATTTTTAGTTCGTCTTCTATATTCAGTAATTTCTCGTTCTAACGATCGTATCAGAACAATGGATTTGGAATGTTAGATGGAACAATTGCTGTATGGAGTTATATGCATAGTTGTTTCAAATGTATTTTTATCGAGACCGATAAAGTTATAGATTCGAGACAAACTGTCTAGAGCGTTTACGCATAAATTAAATTCGCTTTGTGAAGACCTCTGTAAACCATTAGTTAAAGGACTCTGTATTAAAGTCTAAACCTTTATCCAAGCTTTCTACATCGCATAGGTGATTAAAATCCGGATCAAAATTTTGAGCATCTACTGTATGAGCCGTTGAGTTAAGTAATCGCCGTGGGTTTGACATTTTCAAAAGTTAAATACATAAAACCTTTTAATATGGTAACCTCATAAGTAAAGCAAATAACTTTTTTAATTCAGTCAGTGTTAATTGAACTATACAGGCTTGTAAATTAAATATAGTAACTTGTGTAAATGTTACTAAAACAAGGTACTTTACCATAGTTAATATCGCAGTTTATGTTTTAAGCATACTTTGAAAAATAATGAATTTTAGCTAAAATTACTTCTTAAATTTTACTTATTTCTTCATTTTGATGCATTGATATGAAATTGCAACTCTTTTTATATCTGGTGGCTCAGATAATCCTCAAATATACTGTGATTTTTAAGGCTTTAAAAGTACATGAAAGAAAAAAAAACGGATAGTGCTTTTAATTGCACCTGGAGCTTTCTTATTAAGGTTTTGAATGTGATTTTAAAAATTTAGATCTGTTTTCAGAGAAACTGTCACAGCTATATTAAAACCTTGTACACATTTATATTAAAGTGTGAAAACACTTTCCACAATAGTTTTCAAAGTTTTCACAATGCACCCCGCACTCTATATTAGTAAAATTATACTTACAGTATGTGAAATAAATATATATATTTAATGAAAATAGTGTACTCAGGGAATACAATATAAAAAAAAAAAGAATTAAAAGTCGAAGCTTTAACTTAATCAAAGGAAAAAAATAAGCTATCAGCCTAATTAAAAATAAATTTAAATCCAAAATTTAAGAGCATAATTATATCTTATTGACTTTAATCTAACTTAGCAAAATAAGAGCTCTCGATGCAACAGTATTACTTGGTTTGGTTAAATGAAGTTACTGGAAAAAATGCCTTTATTAAGAGAATTATTTCGGTATTTACTCTAAAAATTATTTTTATTGAACTTTAATGTATTTGTAAATATTTTTAGCCCTTTGCTGAATGAAGCAGATATACACAGCAAATTTTCATTAATTTTTAGTAGAAAACCTGTTAAAGATTGAAAATGATTTCTCTTATTCAAAAATATGAGTTCGCAACTAGTTTAAAATGTACGCCATAAAAATGCCATGCTTTCGTTCAATTCATGAAGTATATATGGAAATCTTGTTGTACGATAACCTCTGTTTATGAACATTTTACTTGGAATGCAATTTTTGACTCCTTGATTCAATGTTCAGTAAAAAGCGATTCTGCTGCAAAACTTTTACTCTAATACCAGAACTACCACTAGTTAAAAATTCTTGGCTAAGGAAAGTTGCTGTCTTAAAATAATATTGTGCTACATCTTTTTAATTTATTTTTTGACGCTTTCGATCAGGTTTAATATAAAAATGAAAGGGAATTACGCAGTGAAGTGAAAAAGTAATTCAGAAGAAAAAGAAATTTGAAAAAGAAAAGAGCTATAAGTAAATAAGTCTTGTAGCTCGTTATGGGAACAAAAAACTTTTTTCGAATAGTTACTAAATTAAGTATTTATGATACGGTATAACTTTAGAAATTGGTGCAACGTGAAATGCCAACGCCTTGCAAATCTCGCATTACTCTTGCACTTTCTCTACTACTCTATCACTTTCTCTAATTTTATTCATTAACGGTTCAAATTAGGAATAATCTCGAGACCCATAACTCCGTATTACAAAAAACTTCTCATGTATTTGTGTGTTTGTGGGAAGGAGTAAAACGGATCACATTATTAGCATCATTGTAAATGGAAAGATTAAAAACGATGGCGTACTTGAGGGCGATATAGCGTGCTATTCATAATTGTGTAGTACTACTTTAATTTCGTATGTCTCTTTCGTACATTCTTTTCTAGAAATTACCTCGGCCTTTTCTCAGAACTTCAGAGCTTTCTCTCTATATATAATTTCATCCTTTAACGATTCAAATTAGGAACAATATCTAGACATACAACTCCTTGTTCCATTCAACTTCTTATGTATGTTTTTGAAAATTTTGTAATTGCACTGTTTTAATTTCGTATCCTCCCTTTCGTACACTTTTTCTGGTAATTATCTCTGCCTGGTATTAGAACTTTAACTTCATCTTTTTACTTTTGAGGACTCTTTGCATAGAACATAAATACAAAATTGCTGCTTTTTAAAAACATAAGCATTGTCCATTCTTATAAAATCAATTTTCATTAGAAACTAAATGTTGCTAAACCTGTATTTCAGTACCCAACTTCGTTTTTCCCTTCAAAGCACCAATTCATAATTGTTAATTGTTATTTCCTATTTTATAAGCTGAATTGGCAGCAGCTGAACCAACCCTACTAGAGTTTTTTTTCTTTTTTGCACTTGTTTTTATTTAAACAGCTTCTCAACATCTACTACAGTTTATGAAGACGTTAAACTATTATTGTTTATAATTTTATCATTAATTTTTTCTCAGCAACATAATTACAGACATGAATTTTACGTATGCAACCAGTAGCTCCTTAATTTTCATCCTCTCATCCGATTTGTTACCAAAGGTTTTTTTTTTTCTCTTCCCTATGATCGTACCTTACTTTCATATCGCCCTCAATTACGCCATAGTTTTTAATCTTTTCATTTTCAATGATGCTAATAATGTGATTCGTTTTACTCCTTCCCACAAACACACACACACGTATTCATTGCTCTTATATCGATCACTTTCATTCTTTAGTCTATTATCATTTGATTTAAATGGTGCTAACATAGCTTTTCTTTTACACATTGTTCTTATATCACCCCTAACCAGACTTTTTCAACGAACCTATCAAACCTATTTTATACATTGAAAATCGAAAATATGCTTCAAAAATTTCTACAAGCGTGCTTTCGCACTTAGCATTTTAAATAAAACTAGAGGAAAAAAGGAGTTGGGGCAATGATAGTTTAAAGGTTCAATAAAATACAGCAGTACATATCTCTTCTTGCCCTGCAACTTTTTATATGAAATTGATTACTATTATGACCATTACTGTTCTCGCATATTTCACTTCTCTAAAAAAAAATGAAAAGGAGTATTCCCACGCCTTCAAAAAAAAAAAAAAAACTAGCAATATTTTTTCCCCTAATCAACCCTAGTCTTTCTAAGCTTCATTTGAAGCAACTACACTGCAAAAAATAAACGGTTGTTTTTACAGTATAATACTGACAGCAGAGGTTCCCGCTTAAAACTGTAAAATGCACAGTAATAAACTATAAAACTAGCAATTTTAAAGTTTATTACTGTAAAGCAACAATTTGACAGTTTATAACCATAAAATAGGCTGTATTATACTGTAAAAATAACAGTATAATATTGGCAGCAGAGGTTCCAGTTTAAAACTGTGAAATGCACAGTAATAAATTGTAAAATCAGCAATTTTACAGTTTATTAGTGTAAAATTAGCAATTTGAGTTTTTTACTGAAAAGTTAACAATTTGTACAGTTTTTTACTACAAAATTAGTTGTATAATACTGTAAAAACAATATTAATTTTTTACAGTATAGCACATTGCTCAACTAACTAAATTAGAGCGCATAGCTTCCTTCACTCTTGTGAATCAATCCAGCTTAGAACACAATGCTCACTTCCTTAGCATTCAACATCTTACAGAACTATTATGCTGCTCCGAAAAGTAGGGGTCAATAAAAACAACTCCGTTTGAATATTCTCCGTTTGAACAACGTTTGAGCTCCGCTGATATCCAGCCGGGTCTACGATTTTTCTGAGGCGAAACAGATCCTGAAGCTGTCGCCCTTTTCCCCAGTTTTTATATCGAGTTTTAACGAAAAAAACACAGAAATAGGGAGATTTTGCCGCCCGGGGCTTGCTTGCTCCTTCCTGGATCTAGCACTGCTGAAATCTGTCCCTACACTAGAGAACGATGACAGCTTTTTTAAGAATCACAACTAAAATCAAGTCTGCTTCACAGACTGATATTATTGTTTCAACAAGAAAAGAAGGCAATTTGCTCTGACCATGAAAATCAAATGCAAATAGCTTTTCAACTAGTTATATCAAAATACTTCATGTATTGACTTTTGACACCTGTAAATCGTGTAATAAACATGAAGTAGAAATGATTACTATGAAATATTCAATAACCAGTGTTCTCCATATGATAAATAATACGTAGGTAAAAGTTTATGTCATGAGTATGAAATAGTCATATTGTTATAGTTCACTACATTTTATGTCTGAAGAAAGTTTTAACGAGATTTATACTCTTAGTGCATAAAGCAATAAGAGCAATAAGTTATGCAATAAGAGTTTAGTTGACGTGAATGTATAATTACACTGAAAAACAAATTTTAACGAATGTTCTGTTCTTCAATGTACTTTGGGTGTTTCTTAAAGATTTCAAGGTGCTGAAAAAGAATATGATTGCAAAAATTTTCTATCACCCTCCAATTTTAAGAAATACCATTTATACGTTTTGGCTTATATAGGCTATCCTATAGGAGTTATAAGTATATTACACTCTTCTTCTAGATACATTTGATCTATACGCACACATTTTTTTGCTTATTACAACTATAGAACATGTAAAAAAAGAGTAGAAACATAATTTCCATTGATATATGCTTTTAATTGTTCATATAATGCAAAAGAATAGCGATTGTTCATCGATGGCTCAGAAACTAGCTTGAAGGCAGTGGTACTCTATAAAAGAAATACATTGCCATCGGTTCCAAAAAAAAAATCTTATGAAGATATGAATATATTGCTTTATAAAATTGACTACTTACACCATAGTTGGAACATATGTGCAGACTTTTAAAGTTATTGGCTATTCTCATTGGTCGGCAACTCAGTTATAAACTATTGCTGCTTTCTATGCGAATGGGACAAAAGGGCAAAACCTGAACATTTTTTTTAAGGAAATTCCCAGAGAGCAAACAATATATTGCTGATGAAAAAAATATCCAAAATGTTCCCCTAATTGATTTAAAAAAATATTCTCCCACCTTTGCACGTAAACAATTGATGAAGAATTTGGTTAAAGTAATGGATAAAGACGGGCGTGGATTCCAATATTTAAAGAAACAGTTATCATTACTCATTTATGCAAAAATGAAAGATGGTGTTTTCATTGACCTACAAATAAGAAAATTTATGAAGGACCAAAGCTTTGAAGCAAGTTTAAGTGATTTAAAAAAAAAACATTAAGGATTGATTTTTAAAATGTTATGACACAATTCTTAGGGAATAATAGAAGTTCTAACCATGAGAAAATAATTAAAGACTTGTTAAAAAGTTATATTCTAGTGTTCAGTGTCACTGAAAATTCACATTTTAACACCTAATTTAGAGTTGTTTTCTGTGAAAGTATGAGAAACGGTCATGAGAAGTGGTAAGCGACAAACATGGGGAGCGCTTCTACCGGGATATTTCTGCAGTAGAAGCGCCATATCAAAGACGTTGGACTCGTAATAATCTTGGAAAATTATTAGAGAAGTTTGTGATAGGGATTATAAGAGAACATCCGCAAATAAAGCATTTACAGCCAAAAAAGTATGAAATTAAGGAAAATTTTTACGAGTATCATTATTTTTTTCGTCAAAATTTGTTTAATTCTTCTAAATTTTTTAACAATATATATTTTTTATGTTTCATATTAGTTTTAAGCCTTATAATGGTTTATATAAACTGGTAAATGACAAAAATACTGCATATGTGTTGCATAAATGTCATTAAAGTGATATTTTCAAAACTTTGGATTTTTCAAAAATCTGTGCGTGATGAAACATTTCTATTGCCATATTCTTTTTCACACCTCCTAAGATATAAAAACCACCACTTACTCAATAAGGAACAGAAACCTTGTTTACCAGTGTTATTAACGAATAATCAACAAAAGTTTTAATTTTAGCTGAAAGTGTCACTTGAGAATGGCTTAGTATTCTAGTATGATACCTTACGTAAAACTTTTAAAGTTCTATTGAAAGATTTGAGGAGTTCATATTTCCCGAGTAATAAATCAATGTTAAAATTAATTTCGCTTTTGAAAATATTACTTAAAAGGAATATTGTAAGACATCTAAAATTTGTCGAAATCAGTTGTGGAAAAGCTGCTGACGCATTTCTTAAACGTGTAAAATAGTAGAAAATAAATAATAACAAACTAAAACTCAATGGAAATTCAATTATTGTAAACTAAAGGAAATATTGTTTAGCATAGCAGAAAGCTTTACAAACATTTGCAATAAAAAAAGACGATATTTAACTTCTTTGAAGGTGTTCTGGCTTTTTTTTTCTTTTGCAAATGTGTGCTTTAATTTGTTAATTTCCCTTAACTTACGAAAGTGGTAGGTAATCATTTTCATTTTTTGTCGGCTTTTGTCAATGCAAACTGAAATTTTAGCAACAGTTTGAAAATGTGAACCTATTGAAATTTATTGTCACATTGTAAAAATATCGCAGTTACAGGAAAGATAAGTAACTCTTTAGAAGGTAAACCATGTTTCGGAAATTTCCATTTTCACCTGAATAAATTTCATTGGAAAGACAAAAATTAACACGGCCCTTTCTTACGGCAATTTTTTTATTTAGTTATTTAATTTTATTTACTTATCTATTTTTTACGTGGTTTGAGTTTCTAATATGTGTTTAAAAATGTCTCTAAATCAGTAAACTTAAAGAAAATTAGTAAACTTAAACACATTTTATTTCTCGCTTTTAGTGTTTTAAATTAGTTGTCTTTCTGTTTTTTCCTTTACTTAAGAAACTAAACTTATAAAAATTTCCAGAAACAAGGTCTCGCCAATTTTGTTTCACTTTACTATATTTCAGACGTATACATGTAAGTTGTTTTACAGAGCGAATTCACAATTTTAAATGCTTTACACCTAAAAGTTTGTTGAAAATGATTTTACTCGTTCTTAATGAAATAGATCAACTAAAAGACAATAAAGTTACACCAAAGTAAAACAAAATTAAGCTGAATAAACCATGGACAGGTCGACCATTTTTTATTTGAAACAAGTGTCTATTTTCTGTACTTGAAAGAAAAAAGAGGTTATGTCTCTTGATTTTTAGTCTGAAAAGGCAACTCGTGTACAACACTAAGCATCTCAGATACCATTTATTTTTCGAATTGTGCACATATCTCGACAGATAAAAGATAGAAAAGAAAAAGTTATACTTTAAAATTCACTTAAGTGTAGACTAAATACGAATGACCTATAATTTTCTTAAAAAACAAGTCATAAGGACTTATGAAATAAGTTATAAATGGGAAAGTATGTTTTCATTTTTATTGTTTTTGATTCACTTATTTTTGTGTCATTTTTTACTAAGTTACCATGCAAAATA
This sequence comes from Uloborus plumipes, assembly GCA_038373865.1. NCBI lineage: Eukaryota > Metazoa > Arthropoda > Arachnida > Araneae > Uloboridae > Uloborus > Uloborus plumipes. Next base: position 28,161 of record JAXGGA010006500.1, read on the forward strand.
AGAAGAAGCCCTTTTATAAACTTCAAAATAAGGTAAAAATTATGTAACTTTTAGTTGCTTGGAAGTTTCAACTAATTATGACTTAAAAGATAAACCTAGTTAATTTTAAATTTGTTTTATTTTTCCTACTGTTGAGTATTTGTTACATTAAATGAATTCGGTTATTTTACTAAAAAAATAGTAATACATAATTGTGTATGCTAGTTTAATGCCTTGAAAAGTTCTTAATTTTGATGAAACTCATCAATAATATGGGTGAGATATAAATATCAATCACTTTTTTGAAACTCTTTAACACATACAATGCTTTTGTTTGTGTTTTACAAGGTATTTAGTTTTATAATTACGCGCATAATAAAATCCTTTGATTACAAAAATTGTGTTTCATTTCCCACTTTCTTAAACCCATTTTTCCTAAAAAGTCATTCGTTGGAGCAGTTTTATCAATATGACAGCGTACAAGAGGTTATACACGATGTCTGATTTAATAGTCTAATCCTCAATTTTTGTGAGATTTTTTTGCAGTACAAGATTTGAGCAATATCGAGATTCATCATTGATTGAGCAATATCGACTATTTTGCTTCAACTTAATTCAATTTCTTGCGAGACTTTTTCAAGAAATATTTCGTGTGACAATTTAATTACTTTAGAGCTGAATTAATTTGAGTAACACTTTCCGTTTAAAATATTCGTTATTTTTTTGTCAAACAAAACGAATAGAAATTTTAGGGATTTGTATCGAAATTTAAGTCACATGGCAAAAAGGCAAAAAAGAACTGCTCGGAAGCTGATTCAGTTAATAATGTTATAAAATATATGAAACACAAAACAATTATTTTCATGTTGATTATGGATCTTGATTAAATACATTACAGTACGCATTTCCTGTTGGAAGTTTTAATGGGAAAAAATGTAAAAATAGAGTGCCTACTTAATTCTTTATACCAAGTAAATATATTTTCATACTGATTGTTTTAGTAGACAAACTTTGCGAAAGTTGGGAGTGTGAATTTTCTAGATAAAGGACAAAACATTTAAACTTATTTCACATATATGCACTGCATCGTGCTCTTTCTCATTGTCTGTTAAAATTAGTATTATTTTTCTTTCATAATATGAATATTATTATCATATTTACCCTAAACAAAAGGAAGTTTTGGTTTTTGAATATATTGTTTTCATTTTATTAATAGACATAATAGTTTAATAGACATAATTTCAAGACTTAAAATTTGTCTAACACATTTTTCCTATGTTTTTGTACTAAAAGAGACCACAGTGAAATTTTTACAAACAACTTTTCCTTGAAGGAAAAAATATATATTTGAGTTGAAATAGTTTATAAGTATAATTATTCCGACGTGCATAAAAATACATGATTGCTATAATTATTGAAGCATTTGTTACTAAACAGTGATTTATTTAATAACAAGCTAAAACGAAAAAATAACAAATTACAAATGTTTGTATCTGGTAAAATTACACTGAGCTTACTATGCACTGGAATCTAAGAAAAGTGTTACTAATAGATTACATTAAAGTATTGCAAACCTCAATTTGCTCAACAAATGATTTTCTGAAATGAAAGAAACTGTTTTAGAGTTGATTAAGTCAAGTACAGCAAAAGATATAAAAATCACAAGCAATAATGACCGAAAGAGTGTAAGAATGCTTTGTTTGCTCAAAATATGAATTCTATCAAAACTGGAAGGGAAAACATCTACTCATTCAAAGAGAAGTGTCGGATGTGTTTCCTGCATTTCGGTACGCCCTAAATTATACAGACTGGTCTATCGGTCTAACATTAGGTTTTTAAATCTTACTTGCTCTCTCAAGACTTATCACCACTTTCTCACATGCACGTTTTTATTCTCAAAAACTTATGATTGTCCGCATGTTAAAAATATTTTAATTTTTTTTTAATCAAGATTTTTTTTTCTTTGTAGTTTCTCCTAAAAATTCAAGAGCTTATTTTTCAAAAAGAAGCGATTGCGCTGCCTTATTTCCAACAACAGAGAAATCAATCGCTCAAAGGGAATTCAATGAAGTTTTAGGAATTTAGGACATTAGTATATTTTTTCCCTCCTTATTGTACTTATTTTAAAGAATCAGAAATATCGTTTTATGATTTTATTATATTAAGATTATTTCGTGTCTCAGAAGTGCTCAAAATGTGTGCTCAAATGTCTATGTGCCCAAAAAATGACAATTTCCGCCTCTTCTCCTAGGTACTCAATGTCTGGGATATCCTCTTCTATAAAGAAGCGCAAGACAGTCTCTTCTGAAGAAAAACTCAGGATAATTTCTTCTCAGATTAGTAAAAAAAGTTTTTTTTTTTTTTCAAAGACTGGAGATAGTCTCTCTTTCTCTCATTCACTGATACACCATTATATCTATTCTCATAGACCCAACATTTTTTAAGCATTTGTCTATCTTTACAGACACGAGGATTTATCTGTAAGAAGAGCAAAATTTTGCCTCTACTGAGATACCCCTGATCTCTTTTCGGAGACCCAAGGATGTATCTCTATTGAGAGATCCAACATTTTATCATTTTTTTAAGATTCAATAGATTATCAGTTTCAAAGACATTTTCTATACTCGGATATTCATAATGCAGATTACAGTTAGCAAACCTAAAGCAGTATTTAGAGATTGAGAATGAAATTATCCTGCAGGGAAGATTTAATCTCTCTTCATGTGAACCAGACACAATTGAACAACCCCAGTTCAACCTTAACTTCTCTAAGGTTGCTCTCATTGATGAACTTATCCGTGTCATCATCACCTGCCCTTTCCTCCATCTCGCGCGCCGTTATTTACCGCGCCAATTATCAATTCCCAACAAAAGCAATTAGCGGCAATCCCGTTTCGCGGGGAAAAAGCGCACGCTGAAAGAGAGAAAAGAGCACATGGCCGGTGGCTTACCGTGGCTGCCGTGACGGGAGACAGGCTGATGTGATCGACGTCCACCATCTCTGATAGGAATTTGCCGGACGAAGCCGGTTGCGCAGATAGGAAGGGGTTTCCTACGCTCGCGCCAAAACCCACCAATGGGAGCTCGGCGCAGCGGCCCACGTGACGGGTTGCATTGGTCGCGTGCCAACTTTGAGCCGCACTTCTTCGGCGCTCGGCGCTTTTTGCCACGGGACGGGGGATTCGGGAGGGATGGATGGATGGAGGCTTAGGAGGAGTTTGGGAACTTTTTTTGCGACGCCGACGTGGTTGCGGTTTCGTTATTTGGATGTTGGAGAATGTGCGAAATAAACGGTCGTTTAAAGTCTTTGGTGGCAAAAATTTGAGCTTCAACCCAGTCGTCATTTTTGACACCAAATTTTCTTTAACATTTTTTTAATTATTATTTTTTATCCTAATCTGCGGCATCTCTGATGTTCGAAGAAGTGCAAAAATGTGAGTAAAATTTGGCTTCCGCAAAGTAGTCGTTTAAAAACTTAAAATAATTGGACAGTTTTCGAGCCGATTTTTTTTTATTATCGCGAATTAAATTGACTATTGCAATTTTGAGCCGCTATGTGGTTGCGAATTCGTTATTTGGCTGCTGAAGGCTGTCTCAGGTTCGAAATAAGCGGACATCCGTCGCATTTTAGCAGCTAAAATTTCAGCTTCACGATCACGATGTCATATCCAGTTGTCATTTTTGACACATATTTTTCTTTTATTATTTTTTATGTAGTTTTTGCGGCATCTCTGCTATTAATAGACAGGCAGCCCTGTAAGATGAAGAAATGTAAAAATGAAAAAAAAAAATAATAAGTTGTCATTTAAAAACTTTAAATTGAAGGGGTAGTTCTCGAGATGATCATTTGAAGGGCCAGGGGAAAAAAAGATAAAAGTCACTTTTTCGTCAATTTTGAGATATTAATCTAGGGGCTATGAAGGACTAGTATAATCTGGTAGAACAACAAGGGGGAAAAAAGATGAGAAGCGACCGAAATGTGCATGAAAACTCGAAAAACTACATAAGGAGCTACGAGAAATCAAACTTTGTTCTTCGTTTTTCTCGAAATCGCTTTTTGGCCACTTTCATCTTTTTTCCCTTGGTCCTTCATTTGTTTTTCAACCCCAAATTGACGATAGTAATTTTGAGCCGCTACGTGGTTGCGAATTTGTTATTTGGCTGATGGAGGCTGTGTCAAGTTCAAAATAAGTGACCATTCATTGTCTTTGGTAACTAAAATTTTAACTACACGATCACATATCCAGTCATCATTTTTGACACCAAATTTTCTACAAAATGTCTTTACTATTATTTTATCCTAATCTGCAGCATCTCTGCTATTTGAAGAAGTGCAAAATGTGAGTAAAATTTAGCGCCCGCAGAATAATCGTTTAAAAACTTTGAAATAATGGGGCAGTTTTCGCGCCGATTATTTTTTTACTATCGCGAATTAAATTGACTATTGCAATTTTGAGCCGCTACGTGAATAGCCGTTGCGAATTCGTTATTTGACTACTAAAGGCTGTGACAGGCTCGATAAGAGCGGTCATTTATCGTCTTTGGTAGCTAAAGTTTTAGCTTCATTATCACGATGTCATATCCAGTCGTAATTTTTGACATATTTTATTACTATTATTATTATTATTTTAATCTAGTCTGAATCATCCCTGTTATTAATTGACTTGTGGCCCTATAAAATGAAGAAGTGTAAAAAGGAAAAAAATAATCAGTTGTCATTTAAAAACTTTAAAATAAAGGGGCAGTACTCAAGATGATCATTTTTTAACATTAAATTGACGATTGTAATTTTAAGCCGCTACGTGGTTGTTATCTGGTAGTAAAATGCTGTCTCAGGTTTGAAATAAGCTGTTGTTTTTCATATTTTATAACTAAAAATTTTAGCTTGACGATCACGATTTCATATTCAGTCGTCATTTTTGACACCTGAATTTTTTCTCCATTTATTTATTTTTAAATCTTACGGTTGAATCCGAAAATGATCTTGAAAAAATATTACAAAAGGAATATTATTTTAAGTTAAGTAACAATTATTACCTTTTGAATACACAATGCAAAAAATATCTTTTCTTGCTATTGATGAATTATTACGCAGTCCTTATCGATCATTTTACTTTTGGGAGAGACAGTAGAGCGAACTAAAATTTCTTTCCAAACAATAGCACAATGAAATCCCGTTACAACGAATATCCACACAACTACATTATCCGTTTCAACGGAATAAATTTTCTTTGCCGATTAAATTTCCGCTACATGACTTTCCTTCCATTATAACAAAATTCCGTTACAAGGAATAAAATTTACGATAATTTAAAGTTAGTTGTAACGGAATTTCACTGTCATAATATTTTGGTAAAACACACTTCATTTCACATTAAAAAAGTTCCCTATGGCAACATAATTTTTAATGATAAATTTACATAAAATAATTTACTGCCAAAAGAAGGGGAAGCTCATTCGGAACGAGGATGGGAGTCCAACCTATCATCTCAATTGTACCAAGTCATTGCTCATATCAGTTGGCAACAAAATCTTGATCTGAGTTCCACATTCTTACAAACCCTGAAATAACTCTCAACTGATGTTTCAGAAACAATTATCTACAGACTAACACTAAAGACTTCAAATTTGTAGCTTAAAATTCAGTATTTAGTGACGAAATAAAATCAATTATTTTGTGCATGTGAATTTACCTCAGGCATTTTTATTGCTTCACATTGTTCAAACTGAATCAAACCAGTCTCTAAGAGCTATAGATTTCAGTTTTGTAAATAAGTTTTATGATTCAATTTAGACGAAATGTAAAAGTATCATTTTTTCCTCTTCCAATTATAACTTCGCTATTTGCTAATTTATCTCGAAAACCAAAAATATACCAAGTTGAAGTTTTCTTTTTGATTTTTTTTTCTGCTTTTAATCCCACGTTACCCTTTCAAAGAATTAAGATTTCAAATCTCTAATCTGCGACATGACTCAAGTGAGTAGAAACGTAACAGTAATATTTTCCCCCTTCCAATAATAGTTTTGTTTACAATTGAATTGTTATTATTACCGCTATAATACAAAAGGTTTTATAATATTTTCAGTCAAATTTTACTGGGGATTTTGTTTTCTTTTTTACTTTGGAAGGTATAGTATTGTAAAAGTTAGTGAAAGTGTTAAATTATTAAATTAAACGGTTTTATTTATTAATGTTTCTTCACTGATTTATTTAGTTTATAATTTTGCTAATGAGTTTTATCATAATGATAAAATAATGCTATTTCGATAATTTATAGATCTTTTTCCATCGTTAAACTTATTTTCCTTTTTCAATTTAAATTATTTTCAAGCTTTTGTCAAATTATTTCAGCTTTGATTTGGTTTAACCTTATACGCTGATGCTGATTTATTGTATCATTTTTTGCTTCAATTTTTTTTTCTTTTAAGTTGCGATACCACAACATATTTTACCACTGAATAGAATAACCCAATTTTTATTTATTCTCTTCAATACTAATACAGGGTCCGGCATATTAACCTCTCGTACTTGGAGAAGGCGCTGCGTGAGTTGTGATGGGTACACAGTGGTGGTCGTAGTATCGACAAGTTTCTGTGTATGTGCAATTTACAGCAACATGAATAGCATAGCCAATAACATCGTCATGTATTGCGGAGGAACATATTCGAAGCACCTTTTTTTTTAATTACTACTCACCAGGGGACTATTCAAATAGTGTAATGATGAAAAAATTTGAAATAGGTATCAATCAATCAAATCGAAAATATCTCATTTTACGTAATTAATATGTGATATATCTTACGACTACGACAATGATATACAAAATAAGCTTTGCAAAGTTTAATACAGGTGCGGTACCATAACAAGAACAGCGCGGAAAGATACAAGAATGAAATTTTATAAAACAATGGTTATACCTACTTTGCTATACGGGAATGAAACCTGAGCTCTCAAAAAATGATGAAGATAAAATCCAATTATCAGAATTAAAATTTTAAGATGTGTCAAAGGAGGACTAGACAAGGACTAGACAAAGGACTAGACAAAATAAGCAGTGATGACATTAGGATGGAATTGAAAACAATACCATTTGTTTATAAAATAGAAACCTACAGGAATAAGAGCAAAGAGCATTTGGAGAGAATGGACAGCAACCGTATCCCAAAAGCTGCTCAGCAGGACCAACCAAAGGGTAGGAGAGATAGAGGAAGGCCGTGAAAGAGGTGGATTGAAGATCGAGGCCGGAGCAAGTTAATAGCCTTCAGCAATGATGATGATGACGATGAGGTATCAATCAAAAGAGCATCTCGAAGCATATTTTTTACGAAAAAATTATTTCCCTCGTCCAATCATTATCGAGGTATAAGGTCTTAAAATCTGATGATTTTCTTTTTTTGTATTATAATCATGCAGTTTCAGTTTGCATCGACAGGGCATCAATCGCCAAACAATGAAAAAAAAAGTCTACTAATACGCACTAACTTTAGAGACATTTCTTAAAAAAATTGACAGACATTATGTTTCGATAACGGGGTCACGAGGGCAAATAATTTAAGACTCCAGAAACATTTTTTACAATTGTTCTTCCGATCGACCTTTATTTTATTATTTTTCATTTTTTCACTTCCGTATGGTTTCCTGTTCAGCTAGAATTTCACGTTTTGCTCCAATTTGGCCGACTTGATCCTACACGGCAAAAAATAAGCTGTTGTTTCTACAATATAATACTAAAAGCAGAGGTTTCAGTTTAGAACTGTAAAAGCACAGTAATAAACTGGAAAACTAGCTATTTTATAGCTTATTAATGTAAAATTAGCACTTTTACATTAATAAATTGCAAAATTATTGCTAGCAATTTTACAGTTTATTACCAAAAAATGTGCTGTATTGTACTGTAAAAACAACAGTAAAATACTGGCAGCAGAGGTTCCAATTTAAAACTGAAAATGCATCTAGTTTTATTGTTTACTACAGTAAAATTATCAATTTTACAGTTTATTACTGTAAAATTACTATAAAATTAGCTCTATAATACTGAAAAAACAACATTTATTTCTTACAGTGCATTTCAGATAGAAAAAAATACGGTGATTGGGTATCAAACTTTAGAGCCACAGAAGAAAATGCACCGAAAGAAAAAAGAAAGAAAAGCCTGACAGAGACCTCCGACCGATACAACGCTGAAAAATGTGGTACTCGGGACAGCGTACATCTTGAAATGACGTCCCTGGAGTGAAATATGTAAGTGGAAATGTGACCCTTTGTGACAAGGGGGAGGGGTTATAATGCTGTAAACAAAAGTGTGGCACATGGACTGCCCGTAATCAAAAAACCACCTTTTCGAATAGGCTCCTCTACAACACAAGATGATGCTTACCACACCATGCCATTGCTACTGTTGCAAATAGAACATATACTGCCGTCTGTCGATATCGTTTCCACCACCGTATCCTTGTTCCACAACTCACCCAACGCTCTTTCCAAGTACGGGAGGTTAATATACCGGACCCTGTATTTAATATAAGTTTATCATTATCCTTTGTCTCATTAGCTTCATTATTAGGTTGTTACAAGGAATATCAAATGTTGACAAGACTTTGTTTTATGCTTTCCCAAAGTTTTCAAGCGATGTTTTTATAAAAAACAGAACCAGACATTTTGATTGGAAAAGTTTGTTGCAGGGAAACTCAAAAACGAAAAAATGTTTTAAAAAGAAGTATTCAAAGACGTTTAGGGAGTTTTTTTTACTACACCTTAAAAAATGCTGCAATTAGTGATAATTTACGAGCAAAAACTTTTATAAAAGCTTTCTGTGTTAAATAAAATTTTTGTTTGACGATAATTATCTTTTCTTTTGTTAAACAAAATTCTTTTAAAAAAATAAACGACTTTTATGGTATAAAACGATATTTAAGGAATTTACAGGTTTTTTAAACTACGTTTACAAAAAAAAAAGCACAAAATGAGGAGCAGTCAACCCAAATAGTGTAATTTATAGTTTTAGAGGAGTGGTAGTAGTTTATTGATTTGATGCGGCTATTTTTTTCTTTGCTTTAATGTCGGTGTTTATTGAATTAGTATATATTTCTTAAATTTCATTTTGAAAGTTAGTTTTCGAAAAAAGTGAAGGATGAAAATCACTGGATAATGATGAGATTAACGAAATTAATACAATCAATTTCACCACCCTAATTAACATCAATTTCGACGAAGTAACAAGAACGATGGATTTCAATTTCATTAAAAAGTTAAAAATAAGGAAAGTAGGAAATTCCATGAAATCTTGGAATTGGGCAAGCGTCTATTTACAACTGTTTTTAATCAATAGATTTTGTATATTGATTCATATTAATCGAATTTATGATTTCTACAAGCCCTCATCATGCAGCAACTGAATAATCATAAATTAGGAAAAGAACATAATGAAACTCATACGTTCCAAGGTTTGGAGAAAAAAAACGCATTTTTAAAGAGGAAAAAAAAATATTGTTTTTGCTATGGTTTTCTGTGTAAATGAGTAAGAAAAAATAATTCTTAAATATTTATCCTCTAGTACTAAGAGTTGTTGATCGATTTTCTTTTTAATATTCAATTGTATTAAACATTGTTTGACAGATATTTCTTGATTTTGAGTTATTAAACATAGTTTACAACAAAACACAAATGATCTGTTTAAAAATTGCATGAACATCTACAAAAACATAAAAATAATCGAATATTTTTTAAGCCAAATGCGATCAAAAGTAGCTGGTTCCTCCCACCCGCGCAACCTTCCATTATGATATAGGTGTCTAAATTCGAGCAATATAATATATATATATATATATATATATATATATATATATATATATATAATATATATATATATATATATATATATATTGCTTTTTCGATATTGCTTGGGTTTATATAATCAACCCAAAATATTTTCGTGGTTGTATCCCTTGACTTTATGTTATTCAAATATATTCAGTTTACTAGACACACTGCAGCCCAAATGTCTTCAGCACAGCTATGAAATTTGATGATAGCCGAAAAATAAATAAACTAGTGCGATATAAGCCTGAAATAATCTTTGTAAATAATGCAAACATTTCTTTGCAAAAATAAATAAAAAAGCGCAATATTTCCTTCTGTTTTTTCTACTAATGTTTTCTAAAAGGAAATCTGCAAAGAATGTTTAAAAAAACAAAAAAAAAAAAAAACATAAAAATATCTTATCTCGTTCTAAAAACACTGCCTGGAAAACATAGATATAGTTTAATACTTGCACCAGACGCCAGTCTAGAAAGAAATGAAAAGGAGACCAACAAAAAAGTTATACTCTCTCTTTCTTAATTCTCTTTATTTCCTCCTTCCAGAGACTATCAGTTATGATCTAGATGTCTATTTGCGGGTGTCTTTTTGGGAGTCAGTTTTTAACGAAAAGGAATGTTTTTAAAACTTTTAAGTACATCGACCCATTTTATGTACCCAAATTTTGTTGTCGCCTTCTCTTAAAATCATTTTTTGACGGTAGCACCGTTAATTAACGAATATAGGTTGTCATCGTCTTTTATGGGGAATTAAATGACTTCGGGGAATATGTCTTATAAAACATTTTTTGAATTTTTTTTCCCTCTCAGAAACTTAGCAATTCCACCGCTTTTGAGAGAGCGCGGTAGCCAAATAGTTGGGAGCAAATAATATGTTTTTTTGAGGGGCTTACAAAAGAGTTTTACTTCTCTAATTTTAGAAATTCCATAATAGCACATTTTATGCATTTAGATTTTCATTATCTCACTGTAAGAATTACATGATCGTTTTCATTTAACCCTTTCAGTCCCACACTAAATTTAGCTGTATTCTGCCCTATTATATGAAGTTGTTCAAGAGCAACACTAGGACTTAAAAAGTTAAGAGCTTGCGAATTTACCAGCCTGTATAGAAGCTTAGAAATTTAACTTAGAAACTGGCTTTTTTTCCGTGTTTATTCACCGATTCGTACCTTGAAGCATTCTAATTGGTTGAGTGAGGCTACTACCAGGGCCTGATTGAGGTTCAAATCTGTTACAAACTAAGTTCTTCTACTATTACAAACTAAGTTCTTCTACTATTACAAACTAAGTTCTTCTACTATTACAAACTAAGTTCATCTACTAGCACAAACTAAGTTCTTTTACCATTACAAACTAAGTTCTTCCACTATATAAAACTAAGTTCTACTATTACAAACTAAGTTCTTTTGCTTTTAAGTGCACATGGCTAAGGTTATACTTAGTTCTGCTATATGCAAAAGGGCCTTCAAAAATACATTGCGACGACGATCCCCCCAAACCTTTAAACCCGCTATATACTGACATTGAACATAACAGCGGGACACAGATTAGTTTCGAGGGCTTCATACACCCATAACTGAGCCTTAGATTCGAAACCACTGGCTAACAACATTCTCGATGAAGTTATTTAAACAAAATAAATAACCAAGTAAAGATCTCTGCTATCGTTACATAATAGGATATTTAAGGAGTCTGTTAGACACATCGAGTGTATCATTGGAAATTAATGTTGAAATTATTCCATCAGGACTATGCAGCTAGATTCTTTCCAACTAAGGAGCTATTTGCGAGGGAAATAAGTCGACAACATGCTAGCTGCGTGTTGTTTAGGCTTTAGGATGGGAAAATATATTGGTCTTACTAAAATTCAATCTGGTTGAACTCAATTTTAAAGTGTCCTTTTGCTCCCCTAATGTTTATAGCTGTTCGTCGTCTTACCTCATAGGTGGAGTAAAATGACGAAAAATCCTTTTTATTTGACATGTTTCATACATCAAACTCGGATTTTCAGAGTTTCAATTTTTTTTAAATAAACTTGAGACTTTGAAGAAGTCATGGATATTAGTTTCAAAATATTAATTTAAATCCTAAATCGAGAAAATATATATTTGGAGATTATTATTGTCATCTTACTCCACTTTACCTTACATTGGAAAAATCTGGAAATCTGATATTTCAAAACATGAAATTTCTGAGTTGATCAACATTTTACAGTTGACCCTTACAAAAGAGTCTTTATTCAGTTTCAAAAAAGTTATAAAACCTTCAAATATCGAGTCTGGTAAATAATGCTAATTATCAACTTAAATAATAAGGAAATTATGCATCATATTCTTAAAATATTTTTTTAAATAGTTATTTACTTCGCAATTAAATAAAAAATGAAGCTGGGATGTGAAATGTCGAAGCAGATTTTCTATCCCCATGGTAAAAAATTGAATCAGATTTAGTGGGTATATACAGGGTGTCCACTCCAATCGTGGACCAATAGCTAATTTCTAAACCGTTAGAGATAAGCATATAGTTTATTTAGGAAAAAATCTCCAAATTACGAAAGGAATTTTGGGTCTATTCAATGTTTTTCAAAAAATCAAATTTTGAAAGAGTTACGAAATTTAAATTTTTATACAGCCCCTCAGTCCTATCAATCATATTTAGTAAAATATTCTTGACACTATAACGTTTAAAACTAAAAAAAATCACTCTTCTACCACAAAAATTGACCGAGTTATGACGTTTTGAAAAATCAAGATTTTGCATTGTTTCATGACGTCATCGAGAGATTGCTTAAGGGACTGTGTGCGAAATCATTCAAAATCTTGATTTTTCAGAACGTCATAACTCGGTCAATTTTTGCGGTAGAAGAGTGATTTTTTTTTAGTTTTAAACGTTATAGTGTCAAGAATATTTTACTAAATATGATTAATAGGACTGGGGGGCTGTATAAAAATTTAAATTTCGTAACTCTTTCAAAATTTGATTTTTTGAAAAACATTGAATAGACCCAAAATTCCTTTCGAAATTTGGAGATTTTTTCCTAAATAAACTATATGCTTATCTCTAACGGTTTAGAAATTAGCTATTGGTCCACGATTGGAGTGGACACCCTGTAGATTGCTCTATTGCAATGTGTTCAGAGTACTGGATTTCTTTTATAATATAATAGGTGTACCCTAAAAAGATATACACTATACTCTAAAAGATGTACTCTTCTAAAACATAAATTTTAAATAACTTTGTTCATGATGCTACTATTAGTTCTATTTCAAAGTCTCCTTCACTCTCAAAAACTTTTTATAGAGCTACCAGGTTTAAACAGTCATCAGGATTAGTTATATAAAACTATAAATATAGTCCTGAAATAAAATGCCTTCAAGTAAACCGGTTTTTATGCACAAAGCTGCACAGCATAACTAAAAGCTGTTTTAGTGGCAAAAGAATTCTCTATTTTGTTTGGCTTAGAATAATCAATCCAAAAAGCGATGCGGCACACTAAGTCTTTGTTTATTTTTTATACCATATTGTTTATAGAAGGAGTAATTATTTTCCTATCTTTAGTTGAGAAAAACTTTAATGTTTAACGTTTAGAAAAAGATGGCTTTTATACAAATATCAGCAATTATTTATAATCCTTTTATGGATATTATCCTCAGCAATTATGTATAATCCTTTTTTTTTTTTGGTTAAAGAGAAAATGCATTAGGAATCAAGTAATAACCGAAATCAATAATATACGTTTGGTTAGTTAATTAATACAGTGCAACTGAAGAAAATAGTTAAGCAAGCAATTAGGTAGAAAATCTTGTTACATTTTTTTTTTCTTTTTTTCCTTTTTCTTTTATTCAGTCATACATTGAGTGGATTCATGTACACCAAAGAAATTTGTCCCCGCCAACCGCTTTCTTGCTTAACGTATTTTACTGATGGTACTTATCTTACCATTAAGCTGCATATCGTGCTTGAAAAGGGTTTTTTAACAATTCAGAAGCGTTCGAATTTCAATATGTTGTTGAAGTGTGCATGCAAGCCGTGATTCGCTATTGTGAAGACGCTTGAAGATCAAATATGCCGTGTATCCGGCAAAAAGATACGATAGCTCAATTATTGTTACGTGTTCAAATTCATTTACTCTTGTTTAAAATACATTAAGGGAGATTGTGTTTCTTGAAACAGAGTTAGGAAAGGGCTGTCGACTTCATTCTTACTTAGACAACAATGTAATTTTATCGACTTAAATTTGAAGATGATTAATGTGAATCTTGATAGGTATTACTGAGAGCTATTGATAAAACTAGTGTGCTGTTTTAAGTGTTTTGCGTGTTTCTGATGTGCCCAAAGGTTAAAAGCACATACTATCGCGCTAAGCTTCTATTATAATTTAATGAATCTAGGAATATTATATCAGGGGTAATTCGGCTCTTTGAATCAAAAATATCGAAATATGGTTCCATGATGCTAGTTTTCTTGATTGGAGTAAATGGTTTCATTGGGACGTTCTAACGCACGTTAAAAGCACAAATTTTTTCATACAGTGTAGTAACAACACCGTAAAATGGGATGAATCGGAACACTTTTCAGCTTTAATTGTAAAAAAAGTAGTTAAAAGATTTTTTTTAATTTGATTTTTTGGGTAAAAACTTCGGTCTTGCTTTGCTTTTGATATTCCAAGAAAAGACGAAACTTTTCGAACAGTTATTAGTTATATGTATGGGTGAATATCAGGAAAAGTGCCAATTTGACTATGGAAAATTTAAACTTTTAAAGATTAAACTTAAAGTCGGGTTACTTGGACCCTAAGGGGTTACTTGAGCCCATTACAGTAAAATGATAAAATCTAGGTTTGGTACTTATTAGTTGAAGACTTGCACGTAGTTCCTCGTTTCTCCTCTAGGTTGAAGCACTCTGCAGTCTCTAATGCTAGTACCAAACCCAGATTTTATCATTTTACTGTGGGCTCTAGTAACCTCCTTGTGGGTCCAAGTAACCCGACTTTACGGTACTCAGAAATTTAAATTAATTGGGTATTTCAAATACACATTAGTAACAATATTTTTAAAAAATTCGGGGCATGGTCAAAGTGAACATTTACCCCTCTTTTAGGGGTTTTGTCTTTGAGCGTTACCGGCATGATGAGAATGCTACCGAACTGACAAATATTACAGATTTTACACTCAGTGTACAAAAGTAAACACTTTCACTACCTTTTATGTTCAAAAATAAAATAATTATTACTTAGAATATAATAATATTTTTAGAGCCTGAACGCTTTTTAGTTTTATAAATAAAATTAGAGACTAATTAAAAGTTAGTTAAAGTCTAAATAAGTGCGACAAAGTTTTTTTCAAACAGATAAAGAGGTTAATAGTTAAAAATGAAAATAAAAAAAAATTCTTAACACAATCTTAAAAAACGAAATTAGATCAAGACAGTCAAAGTTTGGCGGGGAAGGGAGATTTTCACTAAACTGTTCGTAAGTTTTCCATTTTAAAACAAAATTATATTTTTGGGTGCAGTAGTTAGGAACGAAGGTCGGAATATTGATGTAAAAGAAAAGAGGGTGAAAAAAGGCAATAATTTTGTTTGAAAACTCAAATTTTGCAGAAAAATTAATGTTTTTGAAGCATTAAAATAACAATGAATAAACTGCTAAAATGGGAAAATTTGGCAGGAAACACGATGCACTTGAATCTACCTTTGTACTTTAAAACTCAACAAACTCATAACTCGAAGAAAAAACATCGGTAACGCACGCTTCAGTTTCGTCACAAATACCTTATACTTTGGTGCTGCCGACATGACAAATTTCCCGCAATATGATACCTGAACATCCCTAATTAAAGATTCGAAAATAAAAACACCTTATTATGTCCATGACAAAAGGTTTCTTTTCCATTATGCAAAAATAAATTGAAAAATTACTTTATTTTGTGTCTTAAATTCCGCTGCCGACATGACACTTCATTTGGTAGAAACAGAAAAGGCAAGATTGAAAAAATCTTACCTGTAATTCAATGCAGCCGAAGTGAAAATTTTCTATCGGAACTGAAACATCACATATTAGAGCTTCACCCAGCGTAATTTTTTGGCTACAAAAAATGTTTTGTCTAGATTTTATCAATCCGGAAGTTGGCTCACTCGTCATGTTATGAAAACTTATGACAAGCAGAAATTGCTTTTTTTTATCGATCTAAATTCACTTTATCTAAAACACAAGAGTTAATCGTCATAGATGAACATAAAACACGTTATTTCCTTTTGTGTTTGTTTCTGCTGCGATGTTTTATAACTCACAGGATTTTTTTGAACTTTGCGATTCAAATGTGTGACGCGCTGCCGACATGACATTGAGGCAATAAAAAGAGTTCTATTGTCATAAATTAAAGTAAAACCTGAAAATTTTGTCATGGATTGTATGTGCGACGCAGTTTACTGTATGGGAAAAGAAAAATTTTTGGTTTTTATTTGGAAGTACTTGAGAAATTCATTTGTGACTTAAATTAGCACTTTTCCTGATATGCACCCGTATAGGGATTTAAGGGTGTTCCTAATCACCCCGCTGATAGGGGTCAATCGAAACACATGTTAAAATTTTTATTTTTTTCAGTTTAACCTGTAATAGGTCTCACAAACATTAGTAATATTGATGGGGAAAAATAAGAACAGATAGTTATTGTCAAATAAAAATTTATTTTCTGTCCCACTAAAGGTTTATGATTTGTCAAAATTCAAAATAATTTTGAACTTATGAAAAATTAAAATTAATTTTAAGAAATGCTTTTGAATTGAAACACAAAGCTGTAAACATAAAATGAATTCACTCATATCGTCCACACATGTGTACTTGTCTTTAAAACTAGCAATTGTGGCTTGGCTTAAGTTTTTTCATGACATCTTCTGGAATGAACGTTGCCTTTTCTTTAGTTTCTTAAAATCCCTGCATTTTGGGGATTGTCCTGTAAGATTTTCCCACTTATTCATCACTATCTGTGTGCTGGAATTTTGCTACAAAAAGTCTGTATAACTTTCCCCCATGTATTTTAGATAAAAAGAAGTCTCCTGGAGCAAAAATCTTTGTAAATCTTAAACTTTCTGTCATTCTAAGATCTAGTTGCTCACGAGAAGATATAAACAGTAATAAATCCATGTTCTTGTCTTGACTAGAAGAATTGCGATTAGAATCTTGATTTTTCAAACAGTTTCCTTCAAATAAATTGAATTGGAACAACAGAACCAAGTGTTCCGATATACCCCGCATTTTTTTTTCCTATGGCATTTTTCAGATTTCTTCATTTTTATGACACAATTTTTAAAAAATGTAAATTCTAATGTGGTATTCTGTTGTTCAGATACATGCATAATTTAAACATGCCAGTCTTAGGTTTAAAATATAAGAAGGTATGTACTTACATATGAAGTTTTGCAGTCTATGAAAACATGATGTTTTCTAGCATTCCACGTGCAGCCCTCCTTATAAGCCAGTAGCGTTGCCAGATTGACAAAGGTAATTTTTTCCTACTTCCTATGATCTTACCTTTCTAAAAAAAATTAATGGCGAAAAATACCCAATAGTATATTTATGAAGAATTTCTTTGTACGGTCGGGAAGTTTTGTTCCGATTGACTCCGCTGTTCCTATACACCCCATTTTAAGGTACAGCTTTTTCTTAAGAAACGCTGCAACAATACAGCTTCTTCTTAAGCTCCTTCACACCTCCTTCTTATCTAATATATAAAATTCTCGTGTCACAGTTTTCGTTGCCATACTCCTCCGAAACGGCTTGACCGATTTTGATGAAATTTTTTGTGCTTTTCCAGTATCTATGAGAATCGGCCAACATCTATTTTTCATCCCCCTAAAAAAGGGGTAGTCCACCCCTAATTTTTTTTTGTTCGCACATAACATCTGATCTACTGAACCGATTTGGAAGATTTTTTTTTAATCGATAGGAGATGATATAACTTAGGTACCATGTACTCATATGACGATATTTGTTCACTAGAAAAAAAGTTATGATCGAAAAACTAACATTTCATGTTATTTAAAACAATATGTGATATCGTAAATCCTTACTTCAATGAGCGACCCGATGGTCAAGTGGTTATGCGCGTCAGGTTGAAGTTCCTGATGGAATGAGATCGAATCCAGGCCCGCAAGGATTTTTTCGAACAGCTGCATGGTTTTTTTTTTTTTTTTTTTGAATGATTTTAATGATTGTAATGTCCTTATGCAGGTACATCCCCTCATGGGGATCTACCCCATATTTTTTTATAGTACAAAATGACAGTTTTGGTCGGATCTTTGTTAAAATTGGCAATGGGGTCCTTCGATGCTGTAGAATTTTCTTATGGACGTTTGAGCCATTTTTGGGGGCTTTGAATCGATTGTGGCAATAAATGGTTTTTGATTTGCGGCACTTATATTATTTTTTCAAAAATTATATACACTATCAATTATATTATGTTAATTTTTGTACCTTTATAAAATTCTGTATTTTATACCTTGCATTTACGTCAAATTCAAGGTAAAATTAAAAGTCAAAAATTCTGAAGAAGATAAATATATGTTAAAAATTAAAGTAACTATTTTTTGTGATTTTCATATTGGTTGTGACCAAAAAACATCATTACAAACAAATAAAATGTATCAAACACCATGAGTGTTGAGTTATTAGGCAAAATCTGCTGTGTAAAGTTTTTTTTCACTGCGAGAGGGGGGGGGGGTATGAACGACCATTAAAGTGACACAAATTTTTAAAAAATAAAGGTTGGATCTCCCATTATCTTGCTTCGTAATTTGAATCCGCCCCGGCTGTGCAACGGTACGCGATTAGTCATTCAAAAATTAATGAAAAACGTGATCGAAGCCAGGATTTTAAATGGCAAGTTCAGAGACTTACAATAAGTAAGCTATTTTTTGTCTACACTAGAAATTACTAGGAAATTATTTATATGGCAAAACAACGTTTGCCGGGTCAGCCAGTTTTACTATATTAGTACATAAGAAGGAGCTATATCGTTATTAGTAAAGTTTATGGAAAACCAGTTGTCTAGAGATTTTCTAGTAGTACTGCTGTTTTTTTTTTATTAATAAAACATTTATCATTTCAAATGTTTCCCATTAAACAGTTTTAATGTTATGCTCTATAATTATAATTTTACGTGCATGAAATTGGGCTTTTATTTCAGCTAAATTTTACTGCTTTCTTTCAAATAACTAACTTGAATTCTATTCTCGCATCCTCAACATTTCACTTGTAAAACAAACGAAGCTATTATATAACTTTCACAACGTTTAATAACAACTAGATAAAGTTATAACATTGATTGATGTTCAAAAAGGTAATTAAACAATTAGGTCAATTGGGCATTTAGAAGGCAAGAAAAATTCTCCGATACAACCATTTCTTGAAAAGTGTACTATATTAGTGTTAATATGTGTTTTGCAGTTTATTATGTCAGAATATGTTTTGTTTTAGTTTTATTTCAGTAAATTAATCGATTTTACCGCATTTTTTCCCTTATGTTCGTGCATCACCTTTATTGGTACTGTGCCCCCCCCCCTAGTGCGCACGCCCTGTAGGTTAAGAACAAGGGCTCTCCAATGGAGGTCACGGGAGGTCGCCGTGACCTAGTCAAAATGTCCTCATTTGGCAAATTTTGCCTCTCACAATTCACCAAATTTGAAACATAACTGTAATTTCTAAATGCCCAACTGTTCCTTTTCATTAGATGTATTTATGTGCGCACACTTGTATTTTATCATTCGGGAAAATTTTTGAGCTCCATTCCACAAATCCAGAATTTCCGCCCTTACAAAAATTTAAATTTGGTGCGCCCCTGGTTAAGAACCGTTGAGATAAATTTTTTATCACCAATCAAAATAAACGAAACAGACAAGTACCAAGTACTAACCTGCCTTTTCAGGCTATAATCTTAAAAAACCAACTTCAACTTCACATTTAAATTACTCGTCGTTGGCCGATATAAACAGAAAATGCTCCTATACATCGGGAAGTTGAAAGCAACGAAGAGGAATGCGAACAAGATTTGTTTTCCACGATAAATTCCCATACCAAATGCCTACCTGAACAACAATAGCAACCGGAAACTCATGGCTCATTTACTAGTGACCTGTCACTGCCAAGCGTGGTGAAACATTAAGTCCGATAGAAATCAGCGCTGTTAAGGAAATTCACTCTTTAAAATAAGGGAGTCCGGCAGAAATAATTATAAGTTTACTCCGAGATTTTCCACGTGAGCTTTCATTGTTTTCTTGAAAGGAATCGTCACATCAGAAGAGCGAGCATCTTTTAATTTTCGGCTTGAAACTTTTATTGATGCTTTCTAGGACATCTATCACAAAGGCTGGAGACAATGTGGAGTTTTTTCGTCATGAAATTACATTGCGGCGGTTAAATTTGTGGAGAATGCTATGAATGCGTAAAATCAAACAAGAAGCATGCATTGGTTCAACTGTAGAAATGATTCTGTAATGGCTGATGTTATGTAGAAAGTTGAGCAAGAAGCATATAGTGCCTAAATAGACGAAATGATATATGATGGACAAATTTATAAGAAAATAAGATTATTAGCCCTCGTAATGTACAAAATCACGCTATAGGGATGATATGTAATTATCCCGGCAAGAACACAAAAAGAAAAAAATAACGAAGTGTTTGAACTCCCGTAAATGAATCGTTTATTTCAGACACCCGTCAACTGCACTTTTTATAATTTTTGGAAAACTAAAAAAAAAAATCCCAAGTAAAGGTTTTGGCTTGAAAAAAGAATTTTTTTTAATTAACCTAAAGCATTATTTGCTTTCGGAATACAAGAAACATTTTATTTATTTATTTATTTATTTATTTATTTATTTATTTTTTGTTTTTCAAGTCAAAACCTTTACTTAGAAAGTTTTTTCTAGATTTCAAAAATTTTAATAAGTACACCTGACAGGTTTCTGAAATAAACGATTCAAATTGACACGAATAATGCTCATAAAATAATGAAGTGATTAATGTATTAGCTTAAGATGTAATAGGTGGATCTTCGTACTTGAAAAACTTTAGCACAACTTTCTTTGACCTGTCTTTCAAAAGTGGCAAAAGAATGATCAGGGTCAATGAAATCGAGTGCAAAGTGGTGTAAGTCACAAAACGCTGAGTTTCATATCTCGGTGAATATTGGTCGTACTAATGTCTAACTTTTTGTGCTCGAATTGTTTTTTATGCCCGAATTGATTTTTATGCCCGTGATTTCTCTAAATATAAGTTAGGGGACCTAGAGTCCGTGTGGAAAATTAGATTTCAATTTTTCGACTTTTTTTTTTTTTTTTTGGTTTCAAACTCTTAATATCTCAACTCAGCTGCTCATTTTGAGTATTTTTGCAATTGAAGGGGCAAGTGGATGAAGGTGATATGTGACAATTTTTGAAACTTACTTTTTACCATGGATGAAGGTGATAAGTAGATCAGTATCATGTCCCCTTAGACACAGAAATGGTTGGTAGCTAAGAATATGACCCCGTTTTACCCGTTGAGAAAAATCCATTCAAAAAAAATAACACAACAGTTTTTTTTTTTTTTTTTTTTTTTTGAAAGCTCTTTCTAGACATTTTAAAAATCGTCACATATCACCTTTATCCACTTGTTCCTTCAATTGAAAGTATACACCTGGGATGAACGCAAAAATAATGGTCTTGCAGGTTAATCGGGAACACCCTGTGTTCCCGTTCACACACACCATGTGTATGTGAGAGTGTGTTACCATGAAGGACCGAAACCCATTAAATATCCACGTACAGCGGTGAATATCTACATCCAAACAGCAAAGATATCAAAAGAAAAAAAAACGAATGGGGGGATTAGCAAAGTACAATGAAGTGTAAGTGTACGAGTCGTCCCCACTCGACCCCCTCCGATTTTGATGAAATTTTTTTGGATGTACATATGAGACTTGCATTAAACCATACCAAGTAATAGCTCCATAAGCCCTATGGTTCAGCCAGTAAAAATTGTTTACAAAGGCCTCTTTTTCGTGTCTTGAAAGAGATGACAACATCGTCAAGTTTGTGCTTTTATTGCTCGCGACCTAAGACGATTATTAGGCTCAAATTTGGTGATTCTGATCACTGTTTAGGGTAGAATAGCCTACTTGTGTAAAAAAACTCTATGCACTGTAGATTTTTTGCAATTTGCTGCCAAAGTTGGTAAAAAAATCGTATTTTAGCAAATTTTGACCATACGCATAGCATAGACCATACGTATAGCTTGTATCAGCTGAGAGAATGACTTTCTGAAGCTAATTCTTTCCTCGTTTATAGCCTGATAGTTCGTCCGAAAGGTGTGCAAGTGGCATCTTGATAGCTCAAATAATTGCTGAATTATGCGAGTTGACATTCCAGTCAAATTTCTTTTTTTTTTTTTTCAATTTTGTCTCAATTTTAAAGGGCAATATCTCAAAAGGTTCATCTCGAATTTCAATTTTCTTTACATCATTGGAAAGAAAACCCCTTTCTCAACTAAAAAACGTTATTTTTATTTTTGAGACAAACCAGTTTCAAGGGGATATTTCAGATCAAAAATGTGTACGTCATTCAACGTGAAATCAAAGAAAAAAAGACACAGAACTCAAAAGTTGATGCCAATTTGTTCTATTAAAATTTACAGGAGCTATTGTACTTATGTTCTGATGAAAAAACTCTTTTTTAGATATTTTTGAATTTTAGTTTTTGTGTGCGCATCCGCAAAACTCAAAAAATGGCAAAATATAAAGTTTCGTTTTTAACAAAAATAATTATTTCCTTATCGCTGCTATAAGAGCTTGAGTCTTTTCCTATGTGTTAATTTTAAGCTCTTGAAACAGAATTTCGGATGATATGTCACTTGGCAAGGTTGTAGGTCATTAATGTTTCAAGGTCATAAAAAGCATTTTCCCATTTTTCATCATTTTTGTTTATGGGCAAATTGCAATCATAGGCTGAATATCTAGACACATCCTCGGCAGTATAAAGGATGGATTTTCAATTACTACTTATCATATTTTCAATTACTATTATTATCATTTACATGGTGGAAATAATTGCAATATTCAACTCTATCGAAAACTTTCGTTATCGCTTTTTAGAATAATGGCTTTGCAGTCCCATTACACATATTTTTTGTCACGTACACACCATATTAACTGTTTTATTTATTATTTATCTCATTTATTAATTATTTTTATTTTTTTGAAAAAGGAAACAATGCTTTTTATGAATTAAAAATATTAATGACACCTTGCCATGTGACATATCATCCGAAATTCTGTTTCAAGAGCTTAAAAATAACACATAGGGAAAGACTCAAGCTCTTATAGCAGCAATAAGAAGATAATTATTTTTGTTAAAAACGAAACTTTATTTTTTGCCATTTCTTGAGTTTTTACGGATGCGCATACAAAAACTAAAGTTCAAAAATATCTAAAAAAGATTTTTTCATCAGAACATAAGTACAATAGCTTCTGTAAATTTTAATAGAACCAATGGACATCAACTTTTAGGTCTATGTCTTTTTTTCTTTGATTTCACGTTGAATGACGTACACATTTTTGATCTGAAATATCCGTTTGAAACTGGTTTGTCTCAAAAATAAAAATAACATTTTTTAGTTAAGAAAAGTCTGTTCTTTCCAATGATGTAAAAAAATTTGAAATTCAAGATGACCCTTTTGAGATATTGCCCTTTGAAATTGAGACAAAATTGAAAAAAGAGAAATTTGACTGGAATTTCAACTCACATAATTCAGCAATAATTTGAGCTATCAAGATGCCACTTGCACACCTTTCGGACGAACTATCAGGCTACAAACGAGGAAAGACTTAGCTTCAGAAAATCATTCTCTCAGCAGATACAAGCTATACGTATGGTCTATGCTATGCGTATGGTCAAAATTTGCTAAAATACGATTTTTTTACCAACTTTGGCAGCAATTTTCAAAAAATTTACAGTGCATGGAGCTTTTGTTACTCAAGTAGGCTATTCTACCCTAAACAGTGATCAGAATCACCAAATTTGAGACTTATAATCGTCTTAGGTCGCGAGCAATAAAAGCACAAACTTGACGATTTGGTCATTTTTTTCAAGACACGAAAAAGAGGCCTTTATAAAATAATTTTTATTGGCTGAACCATAAGGCTTATGGAGCTATATTTTGGTATGGTTTCATGCAAGTCTTATATGTACATCCAAAAAAATTTTCATCAAAACCGGAGTTGCTCGAGTGGGGATTTTCTCGAAATTTGGGACACTTGACATGGAATGACCCACATGTAATAGAAAACAATGCCTTTTATTTATTATTTCAGTTCATAATTATTTTTCAGCTGTTTATAGAAAATATCGAATAGAATTAATTACTTTGGGTTAATATGAGGAAAACGTAACACGATAATGAAGTATAATATACAGATGAGAAGAATTTTTTATAGAATAGCTATTAAACACGCGAACGTATTTTTAGTTTTGAATTTATTTACCAATGAGTTTCTCGAATATAACTTCTCACGTATCGTTTATTTTTCCATGTTTACTTATCAGAATACGGAATGAAAGAAATAGTACTATTCTACAGTGTAATTCAACTCTTATTTCTCTTGAACTAAAAATATAGAAAGACGACTTTAATGTATATCTACTTCAAGATGTCTTCTTGTGCTGATTGATTTGCAGAGAGTTTCTTTTGTCAGACAATATTACAGACTATTTCCGACTAATATAGGTGCTGCTCAGAAATAATGTGATCGGGAGTTATTTTTCTAGCAAAAAAAAAAAAAAATTCGACCCAAAAATAATTCTCTTTTTTCTTAGCTTCTAGATTTAGAAAGAGAAGATTTTTATTTCTTGTATACACATGTTGTGTATGCATCTTCAGACATTTTGAAAGCATATTTTTATAACCTAAGAAATTTCGTAAGGAAATGCTTATTCTTCTTTTTTTTTCCTTCAAACTTTCGACCTCTTTCAAACAATAATAAATTTAGTTTTAAAGGCATGGCTATTATCCCCTTACTAGAAACTTATATATTCTTATTTCACGAACTGAATTTTGCAGTCATGTAATTTCAATATATTATTTTTGCTATCGTCTTACATTCAGATTTCAGAACTGATATTACTTTATTCCAGTTCTTTGGAAGATAGCTTAGCTTATGATCTCAATGCCTATTAAAAACCTCATCGTCTATCTGTTTTATAAAATAAATCCTGTTGTTAGAGACAGACCATGAACTGAACTTTGTCATGTCTGTCATGCTGCAAGGGTTGTATTTGTCGTGCTCTGGAACTCGAAAAATATCGCATCATTTGCACAGGCAATTGCATATCGCATATTGCCTGTGCAATATTTTTGCCATTCAAATCGGCTTGAACAACTGAACTTAAAGCCCAACTTGAAACCAAAGTAGTGAAAAATGTCTACGAGTATGTGAAACAGTTCTTTTTAAAAACTTTTCTCACGAGCTTACCGGGAATTTCGAGAAGGGGTGGCGGGAGGGGGGATTTGTTTCAAAAGGATTCGGACAGTCTCGTTATACTCTCAATAAATACTTCGATAAAGCATATTTTTCTCATAAAAAATACCATTTTCTGGAAGACATAATGCGATCCGCTAAACTCAGTATGATCTGGACTTCTTGATGTACTGAAAGTTTGATTTTAAATAGCAATTTTAGGTAATGCTAATATAATAGCCTGAATAATATTGCAGATTTAAATATATTGCATTACGGCTTCTTTTCATTATGCTGTTCGTTATAAGGCACGCTCTATGAATGTGCACGTGTTGTATGTTCCTGAAAAAACATCTGAACTTATTTTCAAAAAAGAAAAAAAAATCTTCACCGAAATAGTATTGTATATTATATTCAACAGAATTTTCATCAAACACAAACAAGGACATATTGTTTTCTCTGTCTGGACACTGTAATGGCAGAGAAAAACCTTTCACGGAGTTCAGTTACTTACTTTAATTGAAAGTCACTTTTGCTAAGAAAAGAAAAAAAAATAACACCCATTCTCATCGACGAACGCCATGCTTTTTTATTGCATTAAATCTATGCTTGATTATAAAACTCATTTCAATGTATTTTATGTCCGAGAATCTATAGATAATTGTTTCAAAATGCATGATAAATTACTACTATTAAAATCTGTCCGCGTCTGTCTGTCTGTCTGTCCGTCTGAAGCTTGAACTCCTCAAAAACCGCTGAACGTAAAGAATCAAACATAATACCATTCGATTCGAAATTTTCTAAGGAAGACAATAAGACCAACCGCGTAATTGTACTACGTTAATCAGCTGAGATATTAATTAAAACGTTAATTAAATTCTTTGCACTTTTAAAATTCCAAGACATTTATTTCTTTCAGTTGCCATTTTAAATTAAAGCGATAATTAAATTATTGCACTATTTTAAATTCCAAGACTTTTATTTCTTACCGTTGCCATTTTAAATTAAAGCGTTAATTAAATTATTGAACTATTTAAAATTCCAGGACATTTATTTCTTACCGTTGCCATTTTGAATTAAAACTTTAACTACATTATTGAACTATTTATAATTCCAAGAAATGTATTTCTTTCAGTCGCCATTTTAAATTAAAGCGTTAATTAAATTATTGCACTATTTTAAATTCCAAGACTTTTATTTCTTACCGTTGCCATTTTGAATTAAAACGTTAATTAAATTCTTGAACTATTTAAAATTCCAAGACTTTTATTTCTTTCCATAGCCATTTTAAATTAAAGCGTTAATTAAATTATTGAACTATTTAAAATTCCATGACATTTATTTCTTACCGTTGCCATTTTAAATTAAAAAGTTAATTAAATTATTGAACTTTTTAAAATTAAAGAGTCTTGTTTTTTTCCATTGTCATTTTGAGTACGTGTTGCAACAAAGTTCCAACAATTGTTTTTATTCTAATTATTAATGACTTATATTTTTTCTCTGGTATACCATTTTGAAAATGTGTTTTTAAATAAAATTGCAATTGCTGTTTTTAGAAGGGACTTCTTTTGGCTGCGATCCAAATATTAAAAGAACTTTTGCGTTTAGAATTTTGCAATTACTTTTACAAGAAATCGGTTTGGTTTTTGGTAAGGAATTTTATGTGTTATTTAGGGAGAGTGCTAAGTATGCGCTACTTGACATCGTCTTTTTTTTTTGAGGAAGCATGTGCAAATAATTCGATTGATTCTTTGATGCAGGAAAGCTTTTTAGCGAGCCGCTTTAGCGGGGAGTAATTTGTTGGAACTTTCCTTGGTACTTTAAAGGAGAGCCGCCTTGGCGGCGAGTAGTTTATTGAAACTTTCCTCGCTACTGTAAAGGCGAGCCACCTTGACGGCGAGTAAACTGTTCAAACTTTCCTCATTACTTTAAAGGCGAGCCGCCTTGGCGGCGAGTAGGTTATTTAAACTTTCCATACTACTTTAAAGGCGAGCCGCCTTGGCGGCGAGTAGGTTATTTAAACTTTCCATACTACTTTAAAGGCGAACCGCCTTGGCGGCGAGTAGTTTTCTGAAACTGCCTTCACTACATTACAGCCCGTGCAACGCCGGGCCACGCAGCTAGTTATTTAATAACATTCAATAAACTCCACACCCCTATCTTTTATTTTAGATTCCCATTATGTATTGATTCCCATAGACTCAATATTTTGTCTATGATTCATGCGCATTCTTTTTAAACTGGTATTATGTCTGTAAACGTGAGAAATAACTCAAGCCGCTTTTCAGAACCTAAAGGTGCGGGCTCTGAAAAGACTGCGTGGAGCTCGAAAAGAAGATGCCACTGGTAAGCATGCTTTAAACATTTTCCAGAGAAGCATGAATATATGTACAATTTCCATCTACTGTCCGTCCGTGAAAGCAGCGCCTATCACTCGTGAACCATTCCACTTAAAAAAGGGGTGATAGGTTGTGAGTGGGAGCTTTCCGAAATTTGCAATTTAATACTTGCATTCGCTGTCCTTTTGACATATTCAACTAAACTATGTATTTGAAATTAACATCGTTTTACGTTGTTTGATACGGCTCAAAATGCTTCTTATTATTCTTCCCCTTATTGCTATTTTACCTATCACCCCTATTTTGGTAAGATCAGAGAAGACCTGACGCATGCGTAAATACGCGAAAGGTTTTACCTAAGAAGATCAGACAGTACACTCTATTCACGGAAAAGATAGATCGAAAATAAACAAACTAATTGCCAGAAGGTTTGCTGCTGTGCTACTTTAGGGGACTCTCTGTGGAGTGAAAATAAAAAGTTAACTATTAGGATTCGCAAACACCGTCTGAATTGGCACCGATTTATTTTTGTCCAAGCTAAACACGTGATTGAAGAGGCCAAATGGAGCAATTATTTGTTTACATCTATTCTATCTTTCCTGTGAACAAAGGGTAATTTATGAACCATTTCCGTGGATTTTATCGACATATTTCCACACGTTATAGTAATTTATAGATTTATATTAACTGTTATTATTAGGCATTCTCTATGAATATACACACGCTATATTTCCTTGAAGAAAAAACAGTTTATTTTCCACAAAAAAAAAAGCATTGAAAATCATGCTGTGCATCATATTCATAGACGTATTCATCAAATACTTACAAGGGACACTGTAGCCATTGTTTTCTCTGCTAGGACACTGTAATGGCAGAGAAAAATCTTTTACAGAGTTCATTTATTTTTATTGAGAAATTACGTGTATGGGGGCTGTCCATAAATGATGTTGCCTTTTAAGGGGGTGGGAGGGGTTCGTGAAATTGTGAGTTTGTGACAAGAGGTAAGGAGGAGGTAACAAGTGAAGTCACTTCAAACATTTTTTAAGAGAATACGTCAATGAAAAATGTCGTGACCAAAATGAGGTGACAATGGAGAAGTGGGACACTTTGTAAACAAAAAAGAGGAGGAGGGGGTTCAAATGTTGAAAGAAAGTGTGACATTTTTGAAGAGCTTCTAAGCGTCTTGGTCTCTAACAAGATTGGGCTCCAAGTTGGCGACTTGGTAATATTCCGCAACATGTTCCGAAAAGAAGGTAATGCTCTACACTGCAAAAAAAAAAGTTATTGTTTTAACAATATAATACTGGAAACAGAGGTTTCAGTTTAAAACTGTAAAAGCACAGTAATAAGTAGTAAAACTAGCTATTTTACAGTTGATTACTGTAAAACTAGCAATTTTACAGTTTATTATTGGAAAATTAACAATTTTGCAGTTTATTACCATAAAATGAGCTGTATTATACTGTAAAAACAGCAGTGTAATACTGGCAGCAGAGGTTCCAGTTTAAAACTGTAAAATACATAATAATAAACTGTAAACTAGCAATTTTACAGTTTATTACTGTATACTATAACTTTTACAGCTTACTACTGTAAATGTAGTAGTTTTAAAGTTTATTACTGTAAAATTGCTGTAAAATTAGCTGTATTATACTGTAAAAACAACATTCATTTTTTACAGTGTAGAAACATCTAAGTCCACGATGTTTTCTAAAATATCCAAGACTTGTAGATTTTTTGGCAGCAAATAGCAAAAAATCTACAGTGCTTTGAGCTTTTGTTACACAAGTAGGCTATTCTATCCTAATCAGTGATCAGAATCACCAAATTTGAGCCATATAATCGTCTTAGGTCGCGAGCAATGAAAGCACTAACTTGACGATTTGGTCCTTTTTTTTCAAGACAGGAAAAAGAGGCCTTTACAAAATAATTTATATTGGCTGAACTATAGCGATTATGGAGCTATAATTTGGTATGGCTTCATGCAAGTCTTATATGTACTCCCAAAAAAAAATCATCAAAATTCGAGGGGGTCGAGTGGGGATTTTCTCGAAATTTGGGTCACTTGACATGGAATGACCCAATAGTTAATCGAAAAGAGAAAATATTCAAGTATTACGGTAAAAATAAATAAAACTATAAATAAATAAATAGATGAAAAGAAGAAATTTCGGTCAAATGTGAAATTAGAACTTTATCTTAAAATAAATCACAGTGGTTCAATGTCAGTTGCAACTTTCCATTCAAATTCAAGCATTGTGTAGTTCTTTGCATGACTCCCTCCTTTTCAGTTTTCATTTCGATCTCTTCTCTTTTACTTCAATTTCCGCCACAGTACTGATACTGCTGCCATCTATTAGGAAGTTAAGAAAGTAAACATATATCTTAGTAAATTTGATGTTCTTTGTGCATGAACAGTGGGAGAAGAGTGAGTACAGTGAGACACGAAAATTCAATTACCTCTTTTATTATTATTAGCCCATAAATCACTTTCTTTCAAATTTCATATTTGTCACTGTAATAAGTATTATAAAAATGTATGAAAGAAAAAAACTACGAATTCAAACTAGCCAAAAAATAAAATAAAAACGAAATTCAAATTTGTCTCACTACTGTTCCAGTGAAAGGGAACAGTAAGGCACGATTAATGGCCTTAATTAACAGACACACACATATTTTTCAAATTAGCGAGATTTGAAAGAATCTAAAATTTCTTGGAAAAATATGAATGGTTGTTGCCGTTTGGTTTTGGTATGAGTAATTTTTTTGGCAAGTTAATCTTAATGTCTTCTGAACACACAGTATCGAAGTCTGGAACAGGAAAAAATGCAAAATTTTCAGACAATTTTAAGTGTGGGACATAAGTGTAATTTCATAACATGTGAAGCATTAATGTAATAAACTTTTACGTCATACAAACATATATTATTTTTTCATTTGCTGTAAATAGTGCAGAAACAAAGTCATGCTTCTCAAGCTGCTTGTTATTTCCAAATGGACTTACACCTTTGTGCAAATTAATTGAAATAAACTCGAAAAATTGAGAAAACTAAGAAAAGAACTATTTTGTTTAAATTTACATAAAAACAAAAGTTTTTATAACATAATATGATCTCCACAATTCTTTGTGAACATTTGGACACGATTCGCTACGAAATCTACCAATTTTTTGCACTCATTTGTAATATGTGTGTCCATGAATTAGAGCAGTGATTGGCTTCTCCATAGTTGTACAGTGCTTATGCAATTGTCGATTTTTGCATATAGACCAAAGATTCTCCATTGAATTGATAGCAGGAGAGTTCTCAAACTATTCAGATAGCTCAATTTAGTTCTCAGGCATGAATTTCTTGGACGTATATGCAAGGGGCTAAATCCTGCTGAAAAATACCGTTCCATGTGGGTATCGTTTCTTCATTACAGGTAAAGCATTTTATTTCCAGAATAGCAATAGATTGCTCAGAATCAGTGGTCGGAAGTAGCGCGCTACAAGTAGCGAAACTACTGTAGTAGCTACATTTTTTAGTAGTTTGTAGTGTAGCGCACTACTTTTTAAAAAAAGTAGAGTAGCGAGTAGCGCGATACAAAAAAGTAGTAGTTTGTAGCGATTTCTAGAAACTACTTTGAATTAAATAAATAAATAAATAAATGAAAAAAAAAAAAGAGAACGAAGAAAAAAAAACAAGGTGGTTCTTGTGTCGAATATTCGTAAAAATTGTAAAAGAAATCTAAAAATACAAATTTTAGCAAAAAAAAGGAACAAAAAGGAAAAGTAACAAATAAATTCAAAGACAATTCCTATTTCTATTCCATATTCGAATGAGGTAATTTTTTTAATCTAAACCACTTTTCGAATTTTTTCGGTCGATCCTCAAACGGTGTATTCTTTTTATTTATTTATTTTTAAAAAGTAGCGAAGTAGCAACTACATTTCAAAAGTAGTGTAGCTCGCTACATTTAAAAAAAAGTAGTTGTAGCTGTAGTTAACTACATTTATAAGAAAGTAGTTGTAGTTGTAGTTCGCTACAAAAAATATGTAGTTTTTCCAACCACTGCTCAGAATACATCATACCATCAACATTCTGCAAGGAACCAACCCCATTGTAACAGAGACAACTCCAAAACATCTTTTGAGGGTGATTTGAAAATGGGTTTATGTGGCAATCCTGAATTCTTTCACATGAAGATCTCCGTACGTCTTGACTTCGTTGACCTTGGATTTTGTCACTAAATAGTCCTTTCCTCCAATTTTCAGCTGCGCAATTCTTATATTTAAACACCCACAAGTAGCGCTTTTTCTTCATTGGTGGGGTCAGGAGCTGTTTCTTCATAAACCTATAGGCTAGCCGACGGGTACAATACGGCCTTCGAACAGTAAATAAGCTTTTGATTAGTGGAAATTGATGATAGATAAAGGATTTAAGTATCTCATCCATATTTTTACTAATTTTAGTATAATCGGTGAAGAATAATAGCAATAATTTTTAAGTCATGAAAAAGTATTTTGTTTCAATTAATTTGCACAAGGGCAGGGCCTGATTACCCAAAAAGCACGGGAAGCTTGAGCTTTCCCTAAAAATTTCCAGGGGGCCCAAAAATGACTGAAAACTTGTGATTTAAATTCTAGTTTTTGCTTTTAAATGCATATCTAAAGGTAATTTTAAACATTAGAACTGGTTCAAAAAAATTTTTTCTGGAAAGTTTTAAAAGTGAAGACACATTTCATAAATCATTAATTCCCCCACAAGCTATTTTTAAATGTGGGATTTGACCCATCTTTTTTACAACGTACTTTTATTATGTTTTATTAATTCTGTGAAATAAAACTAATTTAACATCAAATCATAGAATGGCAATGTGTATTATGTATGCATGTGTATTACGTATGTAACTTCTACATATTAGTGAAGGAAAGGGACAGACTTTAATTTGAATTTTGCTTTGGCAGCTCTTAGAAATGATATGTACCCTTAGCAAGATTCGTTTTTGAATGTCTCATGAGTATAGAAATCCGCCTCCCCCCTTCCTCCCCCCCCCCCCGCCTCCGTCTCAAAAAGCAGGGGGCCTCAAAATGAGACAGAGCTTCCTCTAACTTCACGGGTTAATCGGGCCCTGCACAAGGGTGTAAATAAGATTGATCTCCTGTGCCGTAGCCAGGTGTAGGCCAAGGAAGGCGAGCCTGCCCTGTTTTTTTTTTGTTTTTTTTTTGGCTTCCCGTGGCAAAGGAAAAAAAAACATTTTGATATATTGAATTCAAGTTATGCTTTTCGCAATCACGATTTGCGATAGCATTCAATTCGTTGAGCTTCTTGTTTCAATAAATGGATTACGTCCCCCGGAATCGACTTACTTTACACCCAGCTCTTTCGCGTGTACTGTTTGATATTTTATCCGGCGACCTTCGTCGGATTTGCGCATGCCTCAGGTCTCTACTGATTTTGCCAAAAAAAAGGGTGATGGTGATAAGAGAGATAACAAATCTGAGGGGACTTTGCTTTGACTTGTTTTTCATTGAATTCGTTTATTAGACGCTTTGGTTTGTGTTGATTTTTTTTAATTTGTTTCCTTTCTTTTCAGTTCTAGAAAAAAATAACATCGGAAAAGGGAGAAATGCTACCATGGTGCATTTTCTTAATCAAGCTGTCACCTTTTTTTTTTTAAATGGAACCGTTCAATGGTGCTAGGCTGCGGTTTTCGAGGTCGGACAGTACTCTCTTTTTTTTAGACAAAAAGATCATCCAGCACACCACAAACCTCCACGAGTTTGTCCGTCCTCCTGGGCAGCATCGTGGAGGCGTGTGTATGTACGTGGATGTGAGCCAATGTGTGTGTGTTTGTGTATGTTAGTGTGTGAGCATGTGCCTTCTTTTGTAACCTTCTTTTAGTACACATAAATACACTGATCAGAATTTCTTTTTTCTTTTTTTACTGAGGGGCAGTTCCAGGCAAAATGGGAACTCGGTGTTAAAAAAAAATGTTGAAAAATTGTTTTAATTTTTTTTGTACGTTCTCTATATTGATTGAAGTTTACAAATTAGAATAAGGTAACTTCAGGTGAATCATTTTCTTTTTGTAAGAGAACTTGTTCTATGAGCTCACAATATTGTAAAAGTCTCTCTCTGCTAGACAAAATTTTAAACGAGCATATTTTATTGGTTTAGCATGTTTCCACAATTTAATTGCATATTTTCCTGGCAGATTTATTCGATAAGAAAACAATTATTAATAGTCCCTTTTGAAATTTATTCTTAAAATATTTTTAAGTAGTTTTTAAACCATTAAATTTTGTGTAACGTGAGTCACGAAAACTTAATTTTTTTAATATTTCCAAATTTTATAGCTAATAAATAAAAAATTTTTTTCCTGTTTCTCCTACTCATGTATATTACAAAAAAGAAATTATAGGCCAATTAGAGTTTTTTGCTTTTTTATTCAAAAAATAAGGATGTTTATTTTGTAACGTGAGTCACGCAAAAACTGAGTTACAGCCAATACAAGCTAATATTAACTTCTTAAAAGTATTTAATGTGCCCTAATGGTATTTTAGGGTCTAAAGAGAGGGTTAGCACACGCCTATATATAATTAATAATACTGATGAAATTAAATATAAATAACGTAATTTTAATTCTTTTAGTGTTTTGTAATCTTTCAATTAGTGCACTGGGTCCCTGTTTTGTCCCTCAGCTTTCCAATGTGTAGCATGTGTTTATGCATACACATATTTTTCTTCCGTATCTAAGAAAGGTTTTTCATTCCAGTAAAAGAAATTTTTAAAATATTTAACGGGTAACCGCAGAATGATAGAAAAGATGCCGAGAAAAATTGAAGCAAGAAGGGAAGTACATTGCATGTAAACAGAAACATTGTCTCTGGATGAAAGAATGTCTAACGAGAAAAGTCGAAAAGCTAAGGATATTGTCTCTAGCAGTTCAATATAAGCTGAAAAATATACATATGAAACTTTCAAAGGAAATTTTGGCTAAATTCAAGCTTCTTAAATATCGCTTCAACAAGTATACAAATATATAACTACACTAAGGAAGAATCGTCAAAACAAGGAGAAATTCCGTTAATTCACCTCAGAGTTAAACTGTAGTCATAAGTGAGTTACGAAAATGATTTTAAATTTAATTATTCATCAGTAGTGGATGAGAAAAGTAAGTACTTTGAAGAGCCTACTTCTGACAGTAGTCAACTAATTTTACAGCCATTATGCAACATTAAATGTTATGATTGGTATCAGTATCAGATGAAATGTAATGGTGTGTAGTATCCTGTAAAAGTTTTCAGATGCTTGAATTGAGAATTTGAAATCAGTACAATGCAGCCACAGAGAAAATACGGGAAGTAGTGTAAAAAAAAGACAAATATATGTTTTGGAAAATTAAATTGATGAATCCACTCTATGAACGTTTAGAGGGGTTAGATGGCAGCTGCTAAGGAGAATTTTAACCCTAGGTCTATGGGACAAAAAAATCGTGCTGCGAAAAATTGGCCGTTAAGAGGGGTGGCCGCTTTGTAAAAGTGACCGCTCGGAGAGGTTTTACTGTATTTAAAACTGATCAACTAAAGAAAACAAGCCGTTAAGCATTAATTTTAATTGAATTTAGGTGAAATCTCTACACAAAATTTTCAAAATAAGATGTAAAGTAAAGGACTAAAACGGAGATGTAACGTGAGTCACGAAACTATGTAACGTGAGTCACACTCAAAATATTGATTAACTTAATTAGTGACTGCAGAATGAACTTTATTTTCGTATATATCATAACTTAGAAACATATTTTGTGCCATGAAAAGCAGTTTTAAATTTTACTATTCTGAAAGAGCAGGAATCTTAGGTTTTTAATTATCCAAAAAACTTGAGATCCTTTTTTTGTAACGTGAGTCACGATGTTAAATTAAGGTTGAAACACCATCTATTTCTGTTGAAATTCAAAATGCTGACATCCACAGGTTCTCACTGGCATACCAGATGACTGTCAACACAGCTTTATTTAAATCATGCATGATATTTCTTTAATATACAGGGTGTCCACTCCAATCGTGGACCAATAGCTAATTTCTAAACCGTTAGAGATAAGCATATAGTTTATTTAGGAAAAAATCTCCAAATTACGAAAGGAATTTTGGGTCTATTCAATGTTTTTCAAAAAATCAAATTTTGAAAGAGTTACGAAATTTAAATTTTTATACAGCCCCCCAGTCCTATCAATCATGTTTAGTAAAACATTCTTGACACTGTAACGTTTAAAACTAAAAAAAAATCACTCTTCTACCACAAAAATTGACCGAGTTATGACGTTTTGAAAAATCAAGATTTTGCATTATTTCATGACGTCATCGAGAGATCACTTAAGGAACCGTATGCGAAATCATTCAAAATCTTGATTTTTCAAAACGTCATAACTCGGTCAATTTTTGTGGTAGAAGAGTGATTTTTTTTTAGTTTTAAACGTTACAGTGTCAAGAATTTTTTACTAAATATGATTGATAGGACTGGGGGGGCTGTATAAAAATTTAAATTTCGTAACTCTTTCAAAATTTGATTTTTTGAAAAACATTGAATAGATCCAAAATTTCTTTCGTAATTTGGAGATTTTTTCCTAAATAAACTATATGTTTATCTCTAACGGTTTAGAAATTAGCTATTGGTCCACGATTGGAGTGGACACCCTGTATATAACATTTACTTTTGCAAAATCACGTCAAATTTTAACGTGAGTCACGTGGAATTGCCCTGAGGCATAGTTTTAGGACCAGCACACACATTATTTTCAAATGAATCATTAAAAATAGTGTCCTCCCTATCACTTAAATGTATAGATCCTACAGGGTGCGGCAGAAAAACCCGGACAAAGATTTATTGTGATAATTTCATTAAATAAAAGAAATTTAGCAAAACAATAATTAATAATGCTAACATAGACTTCTTACAATAATATACTCAGTCGGTTTCGAAGTGGCTTTCTCCAGCAGTGATACACAGATCCAAACGTAACTTGAAATTTTCAGCGATGGGCCGCAGCTCCTCCAGCGACAATCGGTCTCATTCTCAAAGAAGCGACTGCTTCAGCGACTCCAAGCTTTTGTGGGGCTTAGCACAGGCCCTGGCCTCCAAAATGGACCACACACTGTAATCCATGGGATTCAAATCCGGCGAGTAGGGGCCATTCCGTAGAGGAGATGAAGTCGGAAAAATGGGTCCGGCCCAAGTTCTGAGTCGTTTTTGTCCTGTGAGACGGCGCTGAGTCCTTCTGGAACATTCAATCCTCATTACCAAAATGCTGCTGGGCTCACAGAAGTACGACGGCCTGAAGAATGTTGCAGCGATATACTTCTTGGTTGATTTTGACCCCTTAATCCACAAAAACAAGAGGAGTCTTGCCGCTCTACCGCAAATTCCTCCTCAGACCATTACCGATTGTAGATTTTGGTGGTGTTCGACGATGGCCGATGTGCCAGGAGCTCCAGTGAACCAGATTCTGTCGTTTTGGCGGTTATGCGCCTATTCGACAGTGAACAGCTTCTCACCTGTGAAGAGGATGCGTTTTCACCGCTCACCTGTGGCCCACCGTTTGAGCTGGCGACATGTTTGAAGTCTCACGCGCTTGTTCTCTTCAAGGAGAAGTTGCACATTTTGGAGCTTGTACGGCTTCAGTTTGAGTTCTTGTTTAGCTATTCGCCGAACTGATCGGTCGCTGATTCGATCTCACGAGCGATTTTTTGAATAGAGACCCTCGAATTTCGCCGCACTCGCTTCTTGATGAGCCTACGGTTGGAAAATGTGTTTAAGGTCCATTTTTTCCGCTTCCTGGATGGCGTAAGTCATGACCAAACTCTTTGTACCGGCTAATTGCATCGGAAACAGTCTGTCGAGGAATTTTGAGTAAACGAATTGACGTTTACCAGCTCGAAACATAAAAAAATAGCAACGCATCTTTTTGTCATTCTGCAAACCAAACAACAATGTTGAGTGCAAAATCGACACTGCACTCCTCAATGCAGGAAAACATATAGAATCTTTTTAAAAAAGAATTAGCTGTATAAGGTAAAACGTGTTGGTAGCAGGACGTGACAAGACAATCTTTGTCCGAGTTTTTTTGCCGCACCCTGTATATGTAAGGAAAGCCATGTAAAAGCGTTACGCGCGTGTGTGACATCTGTTATAAAGTCCCATTAATTTTTTTTCCTACCAAATGCATAAGGATCAAAGTTAACGTATATGACTTATGTATCTGTCGGACTTTAGGAGAGTTGTGGAAGCTTAAGCACGAATTGCAAATACAATGAAGGATAAAAAGGTATTGTAACGAGTCCGTAGCACCTTCAACTTTCTTAAATGAGCATTCCAATCTTGAGGAAATAACTATAAATTTATTTACAAGTATGTACACTTATTTACAATAGGAGCAGGAAACAATTGCTAAACATCCAGCAATTAGGTAGCAAAACAGTACACTGTACTCTCAACAGTAACTCAGCACCACGTATCTAACGTGAACAGTAATTAAGCAATTACAAAAGCAAAACAACCATTCGCCCAAGCGAACGAAAACGAGTCTCCAGAAATAAAAATCTGAAAAGAACTAACTGACTGTGTTCAAGGCCAGCTATTTATACACGAAACGAATTCCCGACAACATTCTAGCAAAATCTGGAGTATTTTGTTTATTCATAACTTCCATATTCCATTCAGAAAGTTCTAGCAATAAAAAAAAGAAAAACCACTCCGAGCGAAAAATGTCTTCATGCTTATTAAAGTTAGGGCAAGTGTAAAAACTACAAAGTGTTACAAGGCCGGTATACAAGTGATAAAAGTGATATCTTCAGATACTTTTGCAACATGTGGCCAGATAAAACCAAAACTAGTGAAAATGATGCAAGGCAGGAAAAACAACAACTATCCACAAGATTTGTAACAGTATTTAATTTAACAAACACAAAAATCCGCCACAGCATATAAGAAAGAGAGAAGAGAAAAGGAATAATAATTAACTTTAGAAAACAACAGAAAGGTTGCTATAGTAACGAAGCCAAACTTGAATTACTAAAAGTTATTTAAACATTCAAGGCTGAACTCAATTTAACAGTATTGTCAATTTATAATAAGAGGTTTTTTTTTTTATCCTCTAATTTTACTTCAGAAAAAAACTTGACTGCTTTAAGCGTTACGCGCGTGACCGAAAATGGTGATCTGAGTATTTTCCAGGGTTGAAAACTTATTAAAAGTATCTATACTAAATTTATGACTCAAAATTATTTGGTAGATCACTTGTTTTTATGTGGTATGCCTAAGTTTTCCAAAATAAATAAATAAATAAATATACATATATATATATATATATATATATATATATATATATATATATATATATATATATATATAGATATAAATATATATATATATATATACACTGCGATGCAAAAGTTTAGACAAAATGCAAATAAGTGAATAAAAAGAAAACTATTCAACGAAATGTTTTCTAATTTCTACTGCAGGTACACAATATGGTCCCAAATACGTGTCTGGAGTTCTTAAAACAATAACTGGAATCAAATTTTGGATATTACAAAAGACATTTTTTTACATTGTTGCAAAAATTTAGACAATAGTCAGATTTTATGCAAATATCCCTTGAAATGTGATTGGTGGAGGAAATGCGGGACTTTATTATTCATTTATAAAGTGCAGAGATTGCTGAATAAATAATCATAATCTCAAAAGCTCTGTAGTTCTCGTGTAAAGAAGATGAGAAAGTTTGGAAGCCGAAATTTGAAAATGAACCTACTTTATTAATTTTTTGTCTTTTAAATCGGCTCTAGTGTGGTAGAACATTGTTTTTTACTTTGTGGAGAGCAAATTCAGATATGCATATTGATCAAAAAGTCCAAGAAAAATTATATTTCTTAAGGATGAAGGAATTGAAAAAACGACTCAGACTGACGATTCGCCCCTTAATCCAACAAAACTTCAACTTGGGTCAAAAACAGCACGTGACAGCATAAGTAGATGAACAATTGAATCGAAATGCAGAAAAAAAACAAAGAATTGTGATTGATCCTTTTCGGACAGAGTGTCCCAAATAAGCCAGATTTTAATATGAAAAGCAGCATATGTATCATCGTGACTAAAAAATGAATGGTACTTTCTTTGATAAAAATTATTAAAATTGGGATGGCCTAGATGGATTATAATTCTTTTCGCGGGACTTGAGAAATATCCAATGATCATATGCTGTGCTGCTTTTACCAATAAAATCTGGCTTATTTGGGACACTCTGTGCGATATCGATGGTCCGAACAGGCTCAAGCGCAATTCTTTGTTTTTTTTTATGCATTCCAATTCAGTTGTTCATCTACTTATGCTGTCACGTGCTGTTTTTGACGAAAGTTGAAGTTGTGTAGGATTAAGGGGCAAATCGTCAGTTCGAGCCGTTTTTCCAATTCCTTCATCTTTAAGAAATATATTTTTTCTTGGTCTTTTGATCGATACGCGTGTCTGAATTTGCTCTCCACAAAGTAAAAAACAACGTACTATCATACTAGAACCGATTTAAAAGACAAAAAATTAATAAAGTAGGTTCATTTTCAAATTTCGGCTTCCAAACTTTCTCATCTTCTTTACACGAGAACTACAGAGCTTTTGAGATTTTGATTATTTATTCAGCAATCTCTGCACTTTATAAATGAATAATAAAGTCCCGCATTTCCTCCACCAATCACATTTCAAGGGATATTTGGATAAAATCTGACTATTGTCTAAACTTCTGCAACAATGTAAAAAAATTTCTTTTTTAATATCCAAAATTTGATTCTAGTTCTAGTTTTAAGAACTCCAGACACTTATTTGGGACTATATTGTGTACCTGCAGTAGAAATTTGAAAGAATTTCGTTGAATAATTTTCTTTTTATTCACATGTTTGCCATTTGTCTAAACTTTTTTCATCGCAGTATATATATATATATATATATATATATATATATATATATATATATATATATATATATCTTTAAGAAAATATGGCTTTTGAATTTATCTCACTAACAATGCATTTTTTAGCTGCGGTCTATGTGCTGTTAACTACGGCCGAAATATGATATAAGAATTTTTTTAATCTCAAAATGATGCTAAAATTGAAACTTTCAGAAATTTTTAGTCTAAAAATATTTTTTTTTAACTTCATGTGAAAAAAATATTTCGTTGTGCTAGGACCACTTTTCGTGGAATTGTCCAAACGCAGTGTATTTAATTAGTGAATTAATGAAAAATAATTTATGCGATAGACTTTTTGAAGTAAGAACCTGAGATCTCTCCGAAACAGAATCCTGACTAAGCAACTGCCGATTATATTTTCTAAGTAATACAACAGTCCAAATGCTGTAAGTTTTTTTACTGAATCTGCCGACGCTTGTACTTCTCAGTAAAAATATTAGGCTAGAAATTGAAAATGTCACTATAGAAAACGAAAGCAGTCACATCGTTTTAGAAAAGAAACGGGAGTGGGGTGCTCTTTTACATTGTATTCATCATTGCAGTAAAATAAAAGAAGATAGGGAAGTAGCTTCGAAGAGGGATGCAGGGTGTAACAGAAATAACAACAACTGTTGTGATTTAATTACAAAGAAAATCGAAATATGTATCAATCCGCATTTCCGCTTGCTCTTAATCTCGTTGTTTCGTTAATTGCACTACCGTAGCCTACTTGGGTTTGGGCGATTCTTT